>PVIJ01004342.1:0-60172 GCA_004024925.1 Scalopus aquaticus | reverse complement strand
GCAAGAAGATGTGGTACATATACACAATGGAATACTATTCAGCATGGAAAGAAGATAAACACATGCAATTTGCAACGACATGGATGGCATTAGAGGGGATCATACTCAGTGAAATAAGCCAGAAATAAAGAGAAAAATATCGAATGGTTTCACTTATAACAGGACTATAAGGAAACCAAATAGGAGAGAGACACTCAGCGAGGGGTGGGGGGAGGCGGAGGGAGGGAAGGAAAAGCGCACAAAATGGAATAGAAAAGAACACAAGGGACCATGGAGATGGATCACGGGTGAATTGGTGGTGGGCTACCCAAGGGGAATACAAAATGTAAAAGACATCAATAACAATAAAAATATATATTAAAAAAAGAAAAGCTCCTTTGGGAGTTGCTATAAAAAATATTCATATCTATATTAGTCTCTTGGTTAAACTCTAGGTCAACAGATCAAGTTGTCCAACTGGTGGATTGATGCATTGGCAGTAGAAGGGCCTGAAGGCTGTGTCTCAGGGCGGCAGTGGGGGAAGCAGGTGTGGGAGGTAGCAGGCATTGGGAAAAGGATAATCTCCTCCCCTTTTAGTGGGTACTGAATCACCCCCAGGCACATGACTTAAAATGGCTCTTGTGGACTCTCCAGGGGTCCCAAGCACCATTGGAAAAATAGTTTCCAAGTTCAAATTATAACTCACTGGTTTACTGATGCTCTTTTGGGACTGCTATCTGTAGGTCAGAGGTCACTTGGGCTCTCTGACATCAATGCCTTGAAGTCTTTGTAGGGTTACAAGCCACTTGGTGCCTCTCTTGGGCCTTACTTTGACTTTTGGCAAACCACACCAAGAACCTATACCTGCACTTGCTGTCCTGCTCCCTGAACTTTCCCCATGAGGATTGGGGGGCTTCTACAATGAGAAGGAAGCCATTTGGGCACCCTTAGTAAAATTAGTTGTGTTAAGGCAATATGTAAATAAGAGATAAATGCTTGTGTTGATACATGTGGCAAAGATTGCTGTGTTTGATGACCAATTTGGGATCCCTCCATAAGTTGTATAATACAGTTATTTTCAATTTATTTATGTGACATTGGCTTGTAACACCGCATATGATTCATAGGTATAGCTTCCCATCTAATCAGATGTAACGTTCTTTTGCTTGCTGCCCACAATATGGAATCTATTTTACATCCCAATCCAGAGCATACACACATATGTGCATCAAACCTAAGATTGCATTGATTGTTTGGTAACACTAAGAAGAAAAAATGTAGTGCCGATTAGATTGTGCAGTTCCATTGATTATAAAGTGGATTGTGAATTCAGAGAAATTAAAATTAAACTGCCTTTATAGAAACAATGGCATAATATATATAGTTTTACATAATACTGAAACAAAACTTTCATCAACCTGTACTGTGTACAATGTGTTATATGCATTTATTGTTTTTTTCCTTTTCTGATCTAATGTATTTTATTAGAAATAAAGCTGAGCTCACTAAATGCATTGAACAGCACCGTAATGTATTTTACATCATAGCTACAGTATTGTTTTGAAATAGGAAATGGAGGCAATGTGTAGAGACTGATTTCTTACTGCAAACCAGATGTCGTGTTGTACGCTTTAGTCATTCATTTCATTCTGATGTGAACCAGTGGCCTACTATTTAAGTCAGAACCCTTTTTTTAAGATTTATTTTATTTATTTATGCATACAAGACTTGGGCTGTAGGCCAGAGGTATGTGTGGGATGGGTGAAAGGATTCACCAGAGACATAGTGGGGAGCAGAACAGGCAGACTGACTGAAACACACTGCTGAGGGGAGCAGCGGGCGAGGCAGGAGAGGTCTGCTGCGCCATGTGAGTCATCTCCCTGGCCGGGGATCCAACTTGTGCTGTAGCGGCTGCTGATAGCTTCATAGTGCTGAGTCTTAACCTCTTGCACCACCGAGGAGGCCAGAACTCTTTTCTTCTAATTGAAGTTAATATTAGTTTATAACATTATTTAGGTATCAAGTACACAGCCTTTGAAATCCACATCTGGATGTACAACCTTGCGTTTGCCTCCAGGATTCCAGTTTCCATCTGTCACCCCATGGTTGACTCCTTTCGCCCGATTTACCCACCCACATGTGCCCCTTCCCTTCCAGGGACCACAATTTTGTTCTTACAGTCTGGAAGCTATTTTTTATTTAGTTCATTCATTTGCTTTGTTTCTTTAGGTTCCACATATGAGTGAAACCATAGATTGTCTTTCTTTTGACTTATTTCATTGAACATAATACCCTCTAGTTCGGTCTATGTTGCTGCAAATGGTAGGATTTCATCTTTTATTTTAATATAGCTGAGTAGTGTTCCACTGTGTGAATACATCACCATGTTTTTGTCTCATCACTTGCTCTTGGACACAGGTTGTTTTCAGCTCTTGGCTGCTGTAAATAATACTGTGCTGCCCACAGGCATGTGTCTATCTCTTTGAATTAGTGTTTCCTTATTTTTTAGATAAATGCCCAGAAGTGGGATGGCTGGATCATAGTAGTTCTACCTTAAATTTCTGAGAAATTTCTCACTGTTTCCTATAAAGGCTGAAACAATTTACATTCCCACCAACAGTCAGGAGACAAAACTCTTCCTGGCATATGACAAAAACCCATCGTGAACTGACTTGGCAAAAGGGAGATTTTACTGTTCTGTGTAAGCACAGGGGTATATGGGCGGGCCTAAGGAAGAGCGGAACACTGTGGGCTCGCTCTCTCTCGCTTTCTCTGGTTTGTCTCTGATGCGTCTGTTCTCCCAGATGAGCATTCTTTACGAAACTTAACCTTTGTCGTTAGCAACTACAGAGTTCACATCTTCCTTTATTTTACCACCAGAGAAAAATTCTCTGAAGGATCAGATTGTCCTGGTTTGGCTCATGGGATCGCCCTGTGGTCAGGGGGGTGGGATAAAGCATGTCCACAAGGAACCGAATGGGAGGCAAGGGGAATAAAGCCATTGTCCAAAAGGAAGGGTCCTGTTTCCCTCAAAAAAACATGTAGTCGTCTGTCACACCCAGATGTGGCAGCACCAGGCATTGTGTACTGGGGTTCAGGCTGCCCCAACGCCTATCACACGGGGCCTGCAGATTATCATTTGGAAAACTAGAATTGCCATCAGTTCAATTCCACCTTCTATTTACCTTCAAAATTTGAGTCTCCCAGGGAAGTTGATTTTCA
Organism: Scalopus aquaticus; assembly: GCA_004024925.1. NCBI lineage: Eukaryota > Metazoa > Chordata > Mammalia > Eulipotyphla > Talpidae > Scalopus > Scalopus aquaticus. The sequence goes on along the minus strand of PVIJ01004342.1, from coordinate 56,971 downwards.
ATTTTTATTTTATAATTTATTTATAAACATCCTTGTTTATTTTTTCACAATATGGGAGTTCTCCCCTCAGGCGCAGTCACCATCGTTTTCCCACCACCCAAGTGCCACAGCCCACCACCCTCCAGCGCGCTCTCCTCCCTCCTTCTCTAGCCCTGAGTTGAGTTTCAGTCTCTCTCTCTCTCTCTCTCTCTCTCTCTCTCTCTCTGCCATTTAATCCACTGTATGTAAATATCATTCTTCAGTTGTGCAATTAAGTGATAGTTGCTCCCTGCCATTCTCAGTTTACACCACTGTGATTTTTTCTTTGGATCTCTCTTTGCTGAGTCCTGTTCTCAGTGTTGCCGTGATGTGCCAGAATTTGTAAATGATACTGCTCGTTTACTGCCAAGAATGGCGTACCAGTTGCAGCTTTATCTGGGCAGCTTTTTTGAGTTTTTTCTGTCCTTTAAATACAGTGTCTGTTGCTGAAAGTACAGCCTGCACTAGAGAGAAGGGTGTCTTGTTCTGACCCTGAGGAGCAGCTCAAGTAGATCAAGGAGGGTATAGACTAAAGCCTCCAGGGGAGAGAGGACCTCTCAGTGGAGGCGAACTTTGTTAGTTTCACTGGGGCACTAAGAAAAGACAAAACCCAACCATATTTCTGGAGAAGTTTGATGTTGAGCTGGGAAAACAACCTGCACACACACATCTGACATGACTTCTGAAACTCCAAAGCAGTTGAAGGTCAGTGTTAATTCAAAAATGGGAATAGAGCACATCAATGACAATGAAGTTTAAAGATTAGAAAAGACAAACGAGGAGCTAGGCTTTGAAAGAGCTTTTAAAACAGGAAAGAAACTGAGAGCTGGGGAAGGGCTTGGCATGGCAATGGCATGAAGACAGATGCAAATAGTTGTGAATTTGCACAGGATTTACTATCAGGAGAGTTTGATGCTTGTTTGTCTTGTAATTAATATTCAGTTCCTTCTCTGAGCTATGAGTAGTCATGAGCATGGTAGCAGAGAATTGTTGCCCTCCCTGGGTGGATATGCACCCCCCAAATGGTATCTTTCTCGTGGGGTTGCCCCCAGGGCTGAAAGAGGTAATGGGAAAGAAAGCATATTTGGAGTGATTCTCCATGGTATTATCATTGTGCGGTACTAGCCAGTGATCGCAACCAAGGTGGAAGATGAGTAATGTTCTGGAGAAACACAATTCGAAAATGTTTATTTTTATTTTTTAAAGATTGATTTATTTATGCATACAAGAACTGGGGTGTAGGCCAGAGGTGTGTGTGTGGGGGGTGGTGGTGAGAGGATTCACCAGAGACAGAGTGGGTAACAGAACAGGCAGATCTACTGAAATACACTGCTGAGGGGAGCAACTGGTGAGGCAGGAGAGGTCTGCTGCGCCACATGGGAAGCTCCCGGGCTGGGGATTGAACTCGTGCTGCCGATAGTTTCATAGAGCTGAGACTTTAACCCCTGCGCCACCAGGGAGGCCCCTAATTTGAAAATGTTTACTGTACTCTTCTCTCCCCTACTGTCACTGCTTTTTACCCATGAGCAAACTGAAACTCAGCAAAGGACAGCGGCTTTCCAAGGAAGACCAGATAGGGGTGGAATTCCAGGGCTCTTTCGACTGTAGCCTTGCAGAGAGGTTGGTCGTAAGTGGTTAAGGAAACCTGGTTCCTTAACCACTCATGACGAGCCTCTTGATTTTCAAGGACTAGAACCTCCATTTTCTGAACAAATCAGAGAAAGCAAAGACTACCCCTCCCTGATCCCCACCCCCACAGCCCTTCTCAGATAGTCAGATTCCTCCCTTTTGAGGGGAGAAACAGAATTAACTGGACAAGCTACCTATGGGTTTTCAAAATATTCGAAATCACTTTTCTGAATCATTTTGACTAAGATCCATAGGAAGAAATATAGTCTACTAGGTGACTGTATTATTTATTATCCAATTCAGGCCACTTTTTTTTTGACCAAGTATTTTATTGTGCATTATAGTTTGTAGCGTTTACAGTCCACTGGGACCCACAGGACAAAGAGCTATTAGGATGATTATCATCAACTTCTCTTAAAATTATTTTTAAAACATCCTTGTTTATTTTGGTGGTCATCAAAGTTTTCCCACCACCAAAGTCTCCCTAGTCCTCCTCCATAGTCCCCTGTACTCCCCTCCCCCTAAATAAGAACACTTTGGAGTGTGAATGGGAGTGCTCTTGATAATCGTGCTGATAAAACCGGCATAAAATGGGGCTTTCTTCTGCAAACTAGTAGGTGGAAGTCTTTGCTTTCTGGTTTGTTCAGGAGGTTCTATTTGAAAATCAAGCAAGTACCAGGTTTCCTCAACCACTCACAGCCAGCCTCTCTCCTACACATACACAATTGAAACAAAAGTTACACAAAGTAGTGTTTATCCTTACTAGGTGCAATGCACAGTGACATTTTAAATTCGATTCCACTACAAAAATTCTAGTTCTGACCCATTAAATTGGGTCAAACATTTGAAACACATTACTCCAGTGGATTGTTGGTACATGTGAGGCTCTTTGGGTGGTGATGGGGAGACGAATGTCAGATGTACTATAAACTTGTCCCATTTTGTAAACTTGCCCCTGGACACTTTGGTGAATATTCTCCCGAAGAAAACCACTGGGAATAACCATTACCTTCCATCTGCTTCCCATGATTAGCCTAAGATTTAGATAGATCTTTCTGGATCCCTTTGTACCACAGGGAGCAGGCATCTTCCTTTATTCGCTCTTCCCCTTTTCCTGCCCTTAGGCTTTCGTCTGTTCTGGGCCATGTCTTAGAGTTGATGCTGTTGAAAAGCTGAATTGTCTTTTTGCATCATCCTTTAAACATACACATTTATGCGTGGCCCCTGGACATCTCCCGTTGTTTTGAAACTTAGCCAAGACCTATCAGCACAGCTCTCGCCTGCCAGTCAGGCTCACTCCTGGGCTTCTTCAAAGCCGATGCCCACCCCATATATTAGGACTTTTCAGCTAAGCCACCCTTGCAAATTTACCCAGGGAGGAGAGAAGGGGTTACCACTCTACTCTCTGTCCCCCTTTCCCTGGTGTCCCCCCAATGTGTGTATACCTCATATTAGGTAACACGAGCCGCAGAAATGTGAGAGACTCAGTAATACTGCACAATAAACCAGTGTAGTGGCAGGAAGGCACAGGAGCAGTCAGATGGGCTAAGGAGGAGTCCTTGAGCCCTCAGTAGCTTTTTCAGGCTTTTAATGATCTTTTTTTTTTTTAAAGATTTATTTATACATACAAGCTGGGGTACAGGCCAGAGATGTGGGGTGGTGAGAGAGCTCACCAGAGACAGAGTGGGAGACAGAACAGGCTGATCAGAAATACACTGCTGAGGGGAGCAGCGGGCGAGGCAGGAGAGGTCTGCCACACCATGTGGGATTCTCCCCGGCTGGGTATCGAACTCACTGCCGAGAGCTCCACAGGGCAGCACTCAACCGCTGCGCCACGAGGGAGGCCCGTGCTTTTAATGATCTTTTGCAGTGGGGCAACCAGGTACAGGGCAGGCAGAGGGAGCCAGGGTGCCAGGAGGCTGGCAGGCCTCCCAGCGCCTGGAGAATCTTCACTCTTTCTGGGCTCTCTGACATTCTCTCGTGGTCTCTCTGCTGCACCCCACCGCATGGCCCTCTGCCACCGCATCTTTTCTCTGCTGCTGCTGCTTGATACGCTCAGTCTGGGCTCAGGTGCGCCCACTCACGCAGGCCCATGCCCTACTTCAGGTGCCCGCCATCAGGCATGCGTGCAGGACAGCAGGGGTTCATCATTAATACTAATGGAGGTAGGGCAGAAAATCCTGATCATTCTTTCGTTTACCCTGCAACCAACTTTGTGTAGTCTACTATTTTTAAAGATCTGTAGGCTGGGAAGGCATTTAGGGAACCACAGGATTTTCTTGCCGCAAAGGATGAACAATGGTGCTATCTTGGGCGGGAAAGTCACTTTTTCCCAAGGGAAATTTTACCAGCTCATCATCTGAATTCATAGACTAAACCTGACAACAGTTTATTTTGCTGGAGAGAATTGAGTATGTGGTTTTGGGGGGCAGTAATTAAATTGAATATATTTAATATGATTTTCTGAGTCATAAATCATACAATTTGGTTTAGACAGAGGAATTTAAAAATATGTCCAGAAAACTTTGGTAGCACTGAGATTCCTGGCTATGCTTAGTTGTTAAAACAATTATTGAAAACCATATAGGGCCAGATACAGGTTTTTATTATTTTAATCAGTTAATTTACATGCATAACAGCTCAAGGCAGTGAAAACTATCAATATTCACATACTGAATTAAACAGAAAATATGATGATGAACCATCAAATGAGAAGTTTGCAAAACAAACCAAGGATAGCAATAATTATTTTAATATAGTATTTTAAAAACATGTCCATATGCCATTTAACCTTTGTGGCAACCCCAAAGGGCACAGTTGATGGGGTGTTTGAGTTCTACAGAAATTCAGTGGCTCTGTTGACTTGGTTCCCCAGAAAAAGACCCCATGATTTGTTAAGGGGATGTTCTTAGGAGAGACCCCCCTATAAGGGAGAGAGGAAAAAGAGAGCCAAGCAAGTATTAGTGTCAGGTAAAGTCTAGCATTACAAGGTACTCAGGGACAGAAATCCTGCAGGGCTACACTCTGACCCAATCTCCACCTGCTACCCCTACCTGTACCCCTACTTCTACCCAGCTTCGTAAGGCAAGGAGTCTGACCTTTGTCCCCCCATTTCAACTGAATGTTGGCTACCTCCAGGGAAGGAGTGGGAGTGAATGAAGTGACTCAATCGCTGTGGACAATTCTCTGGAGAACAGAGCAGCTGTGGCCCATTAGCAATTCCATGCTCACAGCAGTTGGGAGCTAGGTACATAATTCTGGATAAAAGGGATGTGGGTTAGGCACCCACGACCTTTTCTGCAGTGACCTAGTAGAAGGCTAGCAAACCAAGGCTGAGGAGTGCGTCGGAATCTTCTGGCTAAATCAAGTGCATTTTCTTCTTCCCTTCTTCCTCCTCCTCCTCTTCCTCCTCCTCTCCTTCCCCTTCTTTCTCTCCGCCTCCTCTTTCTCCTCCTACTACTCTCCCCACTTCTCTTTCTGCCCCTTCTCCCTCTCCTCCTCTCGTCCTCATTGTTTTAAAAACATATACCACTTGTTATATTAGCATTTTTGTAGATCAGAATCTGGTCATGGCTTAGGTGACTCAGCATTTCCCATGAAGTTGCAATCACGTTGTTGGCTTGGTCAGGTTTCATCTGAAAGCTTGACTGGTGTGCGTATGTCAGGGAAGAACGGCTTCCAACTTTGTTCACATGATTATTGGCAGGCATTGGTCCCTTACCACATGGGACTCTCCACAGGGCTCTCCATGTCTTGGCAGCTAGCTTGCCCCACTAAATAATCCAAAAGAGGGAGTGAGACTATCCAAGATTAAAACCACAATCTTTTTATAACTTAACCTCAAAAGAGATATGGCATCCTTCCTGCCAGTCTGTTCATTAGAAGCAAAGTCACAAGGCCCATTCCACACTCAGAATTATGCAAAGCTATGAATTTCAGGAGACAGGGAATCACTGGGGGCCATCTTAGAGGCTGCATATCAAAGTTCACCCTTTGGCACCCTCATGTCCTCACATGGAAAATACACTCTCCTTGTCCCAAGGCCCCTATGTCTCCTCCCATTATAGCAACAGCTCAAAATCCAGACTTTCATCTATATTAGGTTCAGGTGGGAGTGAGGTACCTCATATGTACTTCCTTAATTGTATACAGTTCTTCTTTCTGTACACCTATAAAACTAAAGGTTTAAGTTGTATGTTCCCAATGTACTCAACCTACAGTTAGTGGGATAGGCATCATGTAACTGCTATAGAAACTCCTGTTAAAAATGGGGTTAAATGGATGCAGAAAGGAGTCATTCTCCCATAGAAATTCTGACTTCTCCCTAGTCAAATTTTAACAGTAGCTTTTTCAGGCCTCTTTTAGAGAGGCCTGAAAGAATTCTTTATGGCTTCCTAGTGTGCCCTCTGTGTTCTTGAGTCCACCCTTTGAGTATTCCCTTTTTCATGAAAGGTGACACATATTTACAGCTTAACAATTCTATAAATATGCTTCTGGCCATAGAACTTTATGGTATCAAAGGCTTCTCTTCATTCTGTAATGTCTCTGTCCCCCTCATTCATACTGGTGATATTTCTGCATATAAACTCATTAAGAACTTTATAGATCTCCTGTAAATCTTCTTGGAGTTCACTGTAGTAGATAAAAGCCACACCCTCAAATCTTATAGATACAAACTCTTTTTTCTCTTCTTTGTTGTTTGATTGGGAGGACCTGTGAGACATTCCCTTAAAAGGGACTTTTGTATGACTGAAGGTACTCTTAGACACCTCCTTGATTTAACAAAGGATTTTATCCTTGACTTCATCTTTAGACTATATTTTCCTGGCAGTGTCCTGGAGTTGATCTTTTTTTCAGAAGCCATTTAAAATTTCTTTTTTCACTTTACTGCAGCTGTACTCTAACTCCATTGGCAAATCATTTGTTAGCACTAAATTATGTGGTTCCTGCAAGTAAATACATGATGGCTTGTAATAGTGAAAAATGCCTTTTTTTGATAAACATCCACATCTATCCAGTATTATCATAGTTCAAATTTATATGCTGAAGCTGTTCTGGGTAGTATAAAACCATTCCAGACTTGAGCATAAGGACACATGATTTATGTGTCATAAGAAACTTAAGGCACATTTTTGTTTTCTTCCAACATTTACAAACTATCAATTCCCAATCACACGCTTGATATATGGTAAGTTATGTATGGTTCTCACCATTGAGCAATTTATGGACATGATTTATCCCTATAGGATATTTTTTTGTTAATTAAGTCTAGGCCTATGCTGACTAGTATGTGAGCTACTAGCCACATTTGACTACTTATATTTAAATAGCGAAAATTAAATGCAATTAAAAAATTTAGTTTCCTGAGTGTGCTAGCTATACGTTGTATGTGGCTAGTGGCTACCCTATTGGATAGCACAGACAGAGAACATTTCCATCACTGCAGAAAATTCCATTGGACAACAGTAATAGAAATAAAAGCAATAAGAGCTAATAAAGATTAGCATTTATCCTTGTTTCAAATATATTTGTCTCTCTTCTCCAGTATGAAAAAGAGTAAAATAACAAAGAGGTACTATATACTTCAGTAAATATTCTAACATGCTTCTAAATAAATAGTATTGTAAAACCATGGTTCTTCATATTTTTTCAGATCACAGACTCTTATTAAAATCTACTGAAAGTCAGCAACTTTTTCCCCAGAAAGTGCATTCTTGTACCAAAGGCATGTCCAGTTACAGGGGATTACTGGACACCCCACCCCCACCCCAAGCCCTTCCATTGATTCTCTAGGAGGCCAGGTACTTAGGTTCAGAATCTACTGCAAAGAGAATTTTATTTTCTGATTGAATTTCAGTATAAAATTAATAATGCAGTTAACTATTAAATATGATTGCTGCTAATAGTAAAATTACATTTAGAATAGCGGTGATTAGGTGAAAAATAAAAATTTCTGACCAAACATTAAGGTTGCAGAGCTTTATTCAAAATACCTAAAAAATAAAAGTAACCCTTTAAGCTAAAAATACCACACAGAACCAGTACATCTGTCAATTTGGATCATGTATCCTAAAAAGAATATATACTTTTAGCAAATTGGCTGTTCTCCATTAGTCCAAAATATTCCCTCTCCGCAAATCCCAGCCCACTCCGCAGTGAGACAGCTTGTAGGGTGATGGAAGGAATGGTCTGGTCGCCTTCTAAAATCTAAATCCCTGATATAATGATAATTCATGTAACAGATACAAAAAATCAGTTTGGTGCCTTGATGATGTTATCTACCTGAACTTCAAAATGAAAGGTTGGGATTCAGCAGGCCAGGAAGGCCCTTCTTTGAACTTCAGAAAAATGATTGGCTATTTCTTTGAAGAGCTGTTGGATTAGATGAAGTCTCTGCAAGGAGAGCAGAGTTATAAATGGAATTGGCTCTAGCCATGGCTGAGGAGCAGAATCCTCCTGAGCCAATGTAGAATTTGTATTTGTGTGGAAGAAGCACTGAAACATTCTTTCCAAAAAGTGGTAATCTGAACCATATGAAGCCTGATGAATGGTTATGCCATAATAAAACTTCAATTAAGCAAAATTCTAAAGAGATGGCCTTCAGTAAATTAAAAAAAGAGCTTTTAGGAGCCCTCCTTCTCTCCCTTACCCCTTCTTTTCTCCTTTTCTTTCTTTTAATTTTAACCCTGTGAAAAATCTCTCTCCACTATAGTTCTATGAGTCTCCTTTGCTCTTTTTGCCAAGTACAGTCTGCTGAACCTAAGTTAGTCAGCCTTTGATCTTATATTTTCAGGATGTCCATTATGTAGGCAGCTCATTATTTTTTTTATGTAAGTTGATACATGAGTTTAGGCCGAATATAAACTGAAAATTTTGGAGGGTTGGCTAATACCCATTTATTTTCTTTTCACTTCCTTTGTCTTGTCAATTTTCCATTGATTTGTGTATCCGTTTGGCTACATTCAACTACAAGTAACAAACAATGCTACTCACAGTATCGTAAATGGAAGGGAATTTATTGTCTACCTAACAAGAAGTAGGGAGGTAAGATGTCTAAGTTTGACTTAGTAGTCCAGTGGGGTCATTACAGACCCCAGTTTCTTTTTATCCTTCCGTTCTGCTATCCTCAGTTGAAAATCTTTAATACGGTTACATCTTACCTCATAGTGGCAAAATAACTGCTATAGCTTCAGGCAGTCATCCTTACACAATAGCTTCTACAGCAGGAAGGGAGTAAAGAGGACAAATGTGTCTACTTGTTCAATTCTCTCCTTTATGAGAAGATCTTTTCCATAAATCTTATGCTCCCAAAGCAGACTTACTTTTTACTTGTCATTGGCCAATACTGGGTTTCATGGCTGCTGCTGAAACAATTGTTGGCAAAGGGGGATTTTTAACTTAGAATCAATCATGGTTCATCTCCTGGGAAGGGGTGTATTGCTGAGTACACCATGAGGTCTTTTAGCAAGAAGAAAAATGAGAATGACTTCCAGGCAGGCAACTAGCACCTTCTGCCACACATAGATTCTTCATCTTGCTTTTGTGGGGCCCACTCTTGCCTTGGCATACTTGTTATTTCCCTACTGAAGAGGCCATTTGCTGATTGCCTATCATTGATCTCAGAGACTATTATCTCATTTGTTTAAAAACACAAGAGCAGAAGGCAATAAAACTTAGAAGAAAGAGCATAATAGACTGGGTGGTCAGGCAGACTGGATTTGAACATTGATTTAGTGCTTGCTAGCTTCGCAGCCATGAACAAGTAGTTTAAGACCTTTGAGACTGTCTCCTTACTTGTAAATCTAAGATAGTATTGTCAACTTACCAGTGTGGTTGTTCAGATTAAATGAGATAATGCATACACAATAATCTTTTTTAAAAAATTTTATTTCTGCAGAAGAACTGGGGTATAGGCCAGGGGTTTGGGGGGGGTGTGAGAGGATTCCCCAGAGAGAGAGTGGGGAGCAGAACAGGCAGATTGACTGAAATACACTCTGAGCAGAGCAGCAGGCGAGACAGGAGAGGTCTGCTGCGCCATATGTGGGTAGCTCTCTGGCCGGGGATCGAACTCAGGCCTTAGTGCTGAGACTTAACCCCTAGGCCACCGGGGAGGCCCCCACAGCGCTCTTCATAGTACAAATCATCGGCACTCAGTGTGTGCTATCTCCCACCCCATGTGAAATCAGATCCTCAGAAATGAGTTTGCATTTAACTGAGGAGATAGACCAATTAGGAAGAAGAATGAAACTTTGTCCCTAGGACACTTTTTTTTAAATCCATCACATTCATTGCCATGTAAAAGTCCCACTTTCATTTTCAAAAGATTTCTGTGCAGGAGCAGGCCCTTTGTTAGGAGAACATCCAGCTACTGAGAGGAAGCTGTTAAAATCACATACTCTTCTCAGTTGGTTTGCATAAGTATCTTTCAATGTTTATATAGGAAACAACCCCCCTCTAGGTATTTTAGGCAAAAAAAAAAAAAATAGGTGCTCTTGAAATTGAAAAGGAGTGGAATGATGGAAGTCAGGGAGTCTGGGGCTTCAACCCAGATGCCAGAAACTACTCCCTGTCACTTGGAGTTCAAGAAAGTGTTGCTGCCATAGCTGTTACCACTACCAACAATGTATCCTCTTCCCCGCCCCCCAAGCTGGAGAGTAGACACTGGGCATGGTGTCCTACTGCTACCAATATTCCCATCTGCTGAAGCCCATTTCATATGTAACACAGCTGTACAAAAGAAGTTTTCCCTCCTTTGCATTCAAGCCTCTATAAAATATATCTGATTTGTAGAACCATCTACAAACTAGAGTTAAGAGAGTCTAAGAACTGTAGCTCTCAACCTTTCAGCTTCCAAAGTGCAGAGAAGGAAGGCTGCATAAGATGCTGGGAATGGGTACCATAGCTCCTTCACTTACATGCCTTTATACACATGGTAGTTTACGTGGCCAGAGATCAAGGTAGAACACTAACCACTGTATTTGGTTGGAATGCCTCTTGCTGGCTTGCCATTCTAAGCTTTGACAACTGGTTGTTATTTGAATACCTACTGGAATACGCACGACAAGATTCCTTCCCTCAAAGATGTAAAAGTATAGTCCAGCTAGGAGATTAGGCATAGGTACCAAGAAGTGAGAGCTATGGACAGCAGATGACCAATATTACCTATTTGTGGACAGTGATTCTAAGTGCTCCGTGGAAGGTGAAGTTGCTCGGGTTTAGGGCTGCCTTGCTCAGTGTTCATAGGCAGCTGAGAACTGAGAATCTTGGATTGCTGGTCATTTTGTTTCATTCTAGAAAGCTGATCCTATAGAACCTCTTTGATCATGAGACATATACTTCTCCCCCTGCCACCCCGGAGTATAGACTTTCATTTATTTATTTTTAAATTTTTTATTTCTATCTTTTACATTGTTATGTATTCTCCTTAAAAATTCCCACCACCAATTCACCCATGAACCATCACCATAGTCCCTTATGCTCTTTTCTCCCCCTTTTTAATCCCTTTTGCTCCCCCTCCCTCACTGAATGTCTCTTATTTATGCTTGCCTTCTAGTTTTATTATTATTATTGTTGTTGTTGTTACTTTTCCCTCCTGATCCCTATATTCCTCCTATAAGTGAAACCATTTGATACTTTTCTTTTTCCTTCTGGCTTATTTCACTGAGCATGATCCCTTCTAGCCCCATCCATGTTGCTGCGAATGGCATGAGTTTATCTTTTTTGATTGCTAAATAGTATTCCATTTTGTATATGTACCACATCTTCTTGATCCAGTCATCTACTTTTGGGCATTTGCAGTGTTTCCATATCTTACCTGTTGCAAATAATGCTGCAATAAACATAGGAATACATGTATCCTTTTGGCTTAATGTTTTTGTGTCCCTTGGGTAGACTCCTAGGCATGGAATTGCTGGGTCATATGGTAGCTCCATTTTTAGTAGTTTGAGGAACCTCCACACAGCTTTGCATAGTGATTGGAATAGTTTGCATTCCCACCAGCAGTGTAGGAGAGCTCCTTTTTCTCCACATCTCTGCCAACATTTGTTGTTGCTGTTTTTTTTTTTTTAATGTGTGCCGTTCTCACTGGTGTGAAGTGGTATCTCATTGTGGTTTTGATTTGCACTTCCCTGATTATAAGTGATGTTGAACATTTTTTCATATACCTGATGGTCATTTGCATTTCCTCTTTGGAGAAGTGTCTCTTTAGCTCATCTGCCCATTTTTTGACTGGATTGTTTACTTTGTTTTTGTTAAGTCGTGTGAGCTTTTTGTAGATTTTTGTGGTCAGTCCCTTATCAGTTGTATTGTATGTGAAAATTTTCTCCCAGTCAGTAGGGTGTCTGTTTTGGTTGGTGTCTCTTTTGCTGTACAGAAGCTTTTTAGTTTGACGTAATCCCAGTTGTTTATCTTTTCCTTCACTGTCTTTGCTTTGGGGGATGTATCTTTAAAGATGTTGCTGAGATGCATATTGTATAGTATTTTGCCTATATTTTCCATGAGACATATACTTCTAATATTACCCAAGGCAATTGCTTTTCAGACTGGGTATCTTTCCCCAAAATAATGTGCAAGTGGTTCACTTCTTCAAGCTTGACCCATGCCTTACCAACCTTTGACGCTGTCTTTGACAACCTGGGTGAAGTAGTATTTGCGAAGTTCTTCACTATGAAATTACTCTTGTTTACCCCATTTCCATACTGTACTGCAATGTAGATCTTTAATGTGTTCTGGAAATGACTTTTTGGTATGCTTGAGATAGGGCTGTTTTTTAAATTTTATTTATATGCATAGCCAGTTAATCCCAGCATATGTACTGGCCTCCTACCCATTGATTAATGATCTCACTTTATCATATCCTAAATTTGACATATGTTCGTTTCAATATTATGTGTATGTGTATATACATATATATGTATGCACACACATTATGTTTCATGCTTGATCCTATATATAGTTTCTAGTACCTGCTTTTTTTTGCTTAGCAGTATGTAATACACACTTCCCCATTGGAAACTTGATAGGTGACTACATGATAGCCTATTGGTATAAGGTAATTTTTTGCTTTTTTCCTATAGTCAGACATTTAATTTTTTACTACAATGCACAATATGGGATCAACATGTCTTAGAATGCTCACGTGCTAGTACAGTGAGGCTGTGCACTGCAGGTGCATCTGTCTCTCCAGGAGATGTCAGTCCCTGCCCTTCTTTTCTTTTTTTAAGATTTATTTATTTATGCATACAAGAGCTGGGCTGTAGGCCAGAGGTGTGGGAGATGAGAGGATTCATCAGAGACAGAGCGGGGAGCAGAACAGGCAGACTGACTGAAATACACTGCTGAGGGGAGCAGTGGGCAAGACAGGAGAGGTCTGCTGTGCCATGTGGGAATCTCCCTGGCCAGGGATCGAACTCATGCTGCAGTGGCTGTGGATAACTTCATAGTGCTGAGACTTAACCCCTTGCACCACCAGGGAGGCCCGATCCCTGCCCTTCATGGTGGAGCCCCTGCCTCCGGTGAGTTTACACATCCCAAGTTATTTCTTAATGAGTGAGTATTGTTATGGTGGTCACGGAGAGGCACGGACCAGATCTTCCTGCAAGGAATGCCTGGTTGTCTCAACTGGGGGCAGTGCTGTTCTCAGACAACCAGCAGCTTCCAGCCCCTTCAGGGGGGCCTCAGCCCTTGAGAGTGCTTTGCTCAAGTTCATGTTCTTTCCAAGGTGGACTATAGCCAATGACTGATAGAGGCTGTGTGTACCAGCCCAACCATTTCAGCACAACACAAGAGGCTGTCGTTGGGCTGACATGGAAGCTGACTTTTCCCTGCTTCCTTCTCATTCCTTTCACGGGTGTTGACCCCTAACATCCTGTGCACTGAACTCCATCTTGGAAGCCAGTGCCCAGAGAATACAGCTTGCGACAGTTGGTTTCTTTACTTTGAGCCCGAAGCCTCTCTCTGCCTGTGTAGATTATGCATATATGGAGGCCAAGATGGCTTGGGGGCTCTGAATATGAGGCAGATCACTTGATGCTTAAATGTGAGAGAGTCCAACAGTTCTGAGAGGAGTCAACTCTGAATATGTGGAGAAATGGGGGCAGGATGGGAAGGGAGGGACAGTAGACTTTTATTTATTATTTATTTATTATTATTATAAATCTATGAATCATTTTATTTATCTATTTATTAATTATCATTTATTTATTATTATAAAATATTATATTATTATATTTTAATAATAAATTATTGTCATTATTAATTATTATTTATTTATTTTATTTATTATTATTATTTATTAATGTATTATTAATACATTAGAGAATGCATTTTGGAAACTAAGCTTCTTTGAGTTGCATACTTAATCAAGTTTTTATTCTATTATGAAAGTAGTTCTTGTTCATAGTAGAAAATGTGGAAGAAAAGGAAAAACAACATCCAACAATGGACTCTTTTCTATGTATTCTTTATTTTGAATTTGATTATTTTGCATTGTTATAAATTACACCACTTATATAATTTTGTTATATCATATTTTTTCACTTAATTTAAAAACATAAGCTTTTCCCATACTATTGTATCTTTTTATGAACAGTATTTTAATGACTCCTTTATATCCAGTGATTTTACTATGACTTAGTTAACCAGAATATTGACTTTGTGATCTATTTGTACTCTTTTTCTATTACAAGTGACATTGCAAAGACATCTTTGTGTGTACATTTTTTTCCTATAATTATTATTCTTTCCTTGGGATTGACTCCCTCAAGGGGAATGGCTAGACCAAGGGATTTGAACACAGACTTTTGATTCATGATGTTAGATTGCTTTCCTGAGAGATAATATTGGATTTCAGGTCACTCTTTGATATGGAATAGTGAACAGTTTATCTAATTTTGTGCCTGTCTGGGTGGTCAGAGACTGGATCGAGAAACCTGGAGCAAAGCAGAACATGGAACTGGGCCTTACTAGTGGGGTGGTCCAGCCTCAGTCTCTTCTCCACTTTCAGTTTCTCCACTCACCATCTCTCTCATCCAGAACGCAAGTGAAACAGGGCCGATTCCCCATTCTCTTACGCTGTATGGGGATTTGAACAACCTCAAACTAGAGAATAGCCTCGTCTGTTGTGTTGCAGGTCTCTGTAGGTACTTGTGTGACCAAGAGGGTGCTGGCTTTCTGGCCAGTGATCAGACCAGGAAGTCTAGAGGGAAAGATCTCTAAGTTTAAGATGACTGTTTGGAAGCGTGGGGCCCGCTACCGTTTCCAAGGTTAAGGATTTACCACCTCACTGAACTTCAATATTTAATATTCTAAAAAAGATTCAGTTCCCGCTTCCAAATGAGTTAAAAATGTACTGTTGTATCCAGAGGGTCTGTCTGAGGCTGTGGTGTTCAAGGGTAGCAAGACTCTTGAAGCACTTTTACTTTACTCATGCCTTGGTGAAAGGTTCTGAAGAATCATCCAAATCTGCGATTCCGGCCCTCATTTTCTGCAAATATACCAAAGCAACTTTGCATTTCTTCTCTCATTAAGATAGGACATTTGATTTGCCTCCCTATCCTCAACCCCCATTAATTTCTCAAGATGGTCCGGCTTCCCGGTACCATAAACTCCCAGTTGTACTGGGTTTTCTTTGAGGGCTAGAGAAACTGTGGGCCGGCTCTGAGTCACACATTTTACTGCATCTCCCCTGGCATGAGATTCATATATATTGGCATCTTCTCAGAGTGAAGTTGACTCTCTCTCCAGAACTTCAGTTGGCATGTGCTGAGTCCAAAACAGTTGCGGCTCATTTTGATTGGCTCTGGCCATCTCAGCCCAGCCAGTTTCACTCTAAGAAGTCCCCTTTCCCTTAGTGAATGGCCACAGAAGCTTTCAGCCCTGGCTCTGCGTTCTAATAGCCCCTCTTGCATGGAATGTGCCAAAGCAACGCTTCGAAATGTATATTTCATATCATGTGGCTTTTCTTGCTGCAGTTTCTGTTCTGTTTTATTGTAGGATCTGGAGACTCTCCACTAGAAGATGATGAAGTCGAGTACTCACACACTAGATATAAAGGTGAATGCTTTGCTTATGTGCTAAGGGGTATCTGCTGATGCCAGGAGAACTTTCCCTTTTGCCCTGCGGAGCAGACTGTAATAAAGTGACCAGACCATGACTTTAACTTCTAATTCCCCATTCAGGAAAAAAAAAAAAGAATTTAAAAAGGAATACATATATACTCCTACTAGAAAAATTTAAGAAACAAACAAAAAAGAAATTAGAAAAAGCATTTTGAATCTCTGAAGTGCTGTCCTTCAGCACTCTCGTGGTCATTTTATTCGCAGAAGTTTCTTTACTGTTCTTATTTCTGCAAAGCCAAGCGCTAGCTGATGAAAGTGAAAATCAAGCCGTGAATTCTGCCTGATTCATACATTACAGCCAGAGTCGTGTGGAGTAAACCACCCGAGGTCCAATCTGGGCCCAGTGCTGTTAATGTACTGAGATTAATGGGGAATGAGAAAACTTGATTTTCATAACTTTATTTCATTGTGCTCTTTCTGAGTTCAGCTTGGCTCCTGAAATTTTGAGTAAAGTGTGTTTCCCAATGAAACTTAAATTTAATCATAAAGAACTCCATCTCTACACACTTCTAGAAACCCATACCCCCAGCAGGTATAAAAAAAACCTAATCAAGAACCCTCTACAAGCTCAGGTAAGTATGTCCACAAATATTTCTATTGGTGAGTCAATTTTTTGAATCTTAGGGAACCCTGGGAAAAGCAAAGTTTCATTTAGATTCTTTCTCTCTGAATTGGGTTCCTTTTACAATGGAAGAATAATTTGAAGACAGTTGGCTAGCAAGTTCCATTATAACACTTGGCCCCAGAGATAAGTCCATGTTCTGGCAAAAGAACACTGCCCTGCTCTTTGTGATACATCTAAGTTATAGGAGAACTGGGGTAGTACTCATCAGAGGGTCCTTCATTTGTTTTCCACACAAACGAACAGACTTTCCAACATAATGACTGGTGCCTATATCCAGGTGTGATTTTCACCATCATCTACCTTTGCTTATGACCTGTGAGTGCAAAGGCCCGTTCCTATCCATAGTTCCTCTATCCATTGCCTCAGGGGTTAACCAATCAAACAAAACAGAATGTTGTTAATTAGATTTTTGCAGTAAGGATGTATTCTGATTCCTAACACTTCCTGAGTGTTTAAAAATGTTTTCTCTTTGAAAAATCTTCCTAAAACACATGCATGCACATGTGGCCCTTTGTGTGTACAGTAGAAGTTCTCTAGCGCCCCAAATTCCTGCTCCAGTGTCTGAACCCACCTCACGGCATGGCAAACATGGACGGTAAACCAGATGGCAACAATATGTGCCTGCCCTAGAGCCTACCCTGAACATTCAAGAATAAATACCCCTTAGGAAATTGTTTTTATTGTTACTTTTTAATTTTTAAAACTTAGAGGCAAACCATTGCTAACTGAGGGTTTAGATCTCGAACCTCAGGTCTCTGGAGAGCGTCCGGCACAGAGTATATACTCAATCAGTATTTTGGAATTAAAGTAAAAGAAAGAAGACAGTGCAATTTAACCAACATTTATTATGTTCCCATTATGTGGCATGCTTGCTTTTGATTCTTTCACTTGGAATGCCATCATATCTTCACTCTAATTGAGGAAAGAGGGGAGGTGCTGAGATAACCCTATTGTCATTCCATATTTACAGTTGGAGGAACCAGGGATTAGAGAGGGTAGGCAACTTCCCTAGGGCCCCACAGCTAGCAAACATTGCAGTTGAGGTCTGAAATGCAGCCGTTTTAATTCAATGCCTAGAGTTTACTAGTGGCTCCTCATTAGTCTGCTCCACGACTCAGCCTACGCCAGGAACTCCAGGTAACTGGAATGCTTACTACATTGGCCCAGGGGATGAAAAGCTTCCCTGAATAATCAATTTAGATTTCTCCCTAAGTCAACCCTGTCTTAATGGAAGCAGCATAAGAGCTTCCTTTCTCTAAACCTCTATTAAAGGTTTTGCTAAACCTCTTTCACTTGTGGTGCTTGAATGTACTTCAAATTCAAGTCACTCGCTGATATTTTAATTATTTGCACTGCAGGGCTATTAAACTATTAAAATATCTTTCCAGTTTGTCTTGGAAAGTAACCCAAAAGAAATTCCTTTTGTGAATAAATGAAAGCAAAATATTTTTCCCCAACACATTGACAGTAGCGTAGCTTTTGGATGCAGGCCAGCACTGCTGGGATGATTTGAAGACTCAGCATATGGGGCAAATTCTGCTGATTGCATGTTGTATTGAAATAAGTGAATTTGTCATATATGGGTATACAGGTCATTCTCGAATGTACCCACGAACCCTAAATACTTGTCCTGGGTATATTTGTGGGGAAAAAAAACCATAATGTATGCTAAGAATTGCAGGTATACTGCCTCATATTAATTTAAATTGTATGAGCAAAAAATTTAAAAGGAAAATCGTGTCCCTCCTAAACTCATCCCAGTGTCTAGAAGCTAGAGGATGTGTTTTCAACATTTGAGTGAAAAACAAGTGGAGATTTGACACTCTTCCAGTTTGCTCATTAGTGAAATTGTGATCAGGACCCAGAATGCAAAAAGGATTTCCCTTCAGTTGGAAGGGTTCCAAGAGATTGGCCGAAGTTATCAGTCAGAAGAGGCATAAGGGGGCGGGCATGGATGCGACAGATGGGATTAGACAGCATTTGGATCATCCAAAGCATGGTGGGACTTTGAAAATAGTTGAATCCTCTTGTGTATTTTATAGATGAGGAATCTAGTTCTCCAAGAAAGTTAGTGAATTGTCCAGGGTTAGAGTCAGTCAGAGTTAGGTGTGTGCCCAAGCCTCTTGACTCTCCTCAGTAGTGTGTCCACCACGCTCAACTAGCTCACATTTTCATCTTCCTTTGGGTTTCTCACTTTCACTCCTACGTCACGACTTTCCCCCCACTTCCAAAGGACATTCATTTTCTCTCTTTGGAGTGTTCTCAGTTCTCAGTCAAGGGTTCCACAGCTTGGCCTGTGACATTGTGGGAAAGAGACGAGAGGAGAGGAAGGCTAGAGGCGGTGAAGCACAGATGCATTGTAGTCTAGAAGTGGGACAGGGCAGAGAGGGAAATGGAGATGACATGAGGCAGTGAGGAAGTTGGGGGGATGAGAGGGGAAGATGATGAAGAAGTAAATCAACAGATGATATTGCAAGAGTAATACCATGGAAGTCTATGGTACAAACTACAAAAGGGGGCTCCTTGAGATTAAAAGCACCAAGTCCATTGTGGGGTGTCTTTGTAGATGATCTTTCTTATTAGAGTTGGAAAAACACAAAGAGAGAAATACATATCTCATTTCTAGGCGTCACGGAAGTCAGAAGGTTCTAAATCCTTTTTTTTTTTTTTTGAGTAATAGCATCTATGGGTTTTTTTCTAGAATTCATCTTAAGACTGTTTCATGATACAAGATCCATCTTGGCAGTGCTAGGCAAATGTAGTCCAAGAACCTCTCACCTGTGATCTGTAAACCTCTTACTTTGATGGCTTATCTAGAACCATCACTGAAGAAAGAGCTAAAACATTTAAAATTATTTCCAGTATTCTTTTATTCTTAGAAGAAAACAGTGGCACCAGATGCCTGTTGTTTTGTGGGTCCAGATTTTTCAGGGTCTAGATTTTTCTCACCTAAAAAGCTAGTACACACAGACACTCGGTGTAAGCCTCGGAAGGAAGAAGGGTCTACAGGCCTGGTGGAAGCTTCCGTGGGTCTGTCAGCTCCAGGCTAAACCCCAGGACATCACTTTTACCCACAGTCCAGGGACCACTGTTTGAGTCCTGAGTTTAGTACCCACCTTCAGCTGAATGCAAAATAGTTTATGATGAAAGTGTTAATCAGAGGCGGCTTTTTTAAATTAAAAAAAATATTTATGCACAAGTCCTGGACAGGATTGTTGTTTTTCATGGCCAAGAAGTAGCAGAAGCACGTCCTCAGAATTCCTGGGAAAGTCAGACAGGGTCTGTCTTCCTTCTGGCCACATGGTGGCGCACGAATCCCACTCACCGTTGGCTCAGGTACTGAGGTGGCAAGAGGAGCCCTCAGCGGGAGGGAGGAGACTCCTGTTCCTGGCACTGAGAGCTTGGCACTGAGAGCTCAGCAGGCTTAAGCGGCTCCTCTGTGTTCCCCATCCAGAATGCCGCGGCCACTGTGGTACTTCCCCTCCATGAGCTGGTCTTGCCCTTGTAGTTTTGTGGATCTGAGAGAACGCCTTCCAAAGGCACAGGGAAGACCTTCTGATTTATTAGTGTCTTGGTCATCCAAGCTGTGCTCTGGGCAACTGCAAGGTCAAAATCAAAATAACCTGGAACTCTGCCCTTTAGAAAGGGTGTTACTCTCTGACCAAAAGGGGGAAAGCAGGGGCCATCTGGAGAGGAAGGTTGCTTCCCTATGGGGAACAGGTATTCTGTGACTTTAAGCCACAGTTATAGCCTGTGGCAAAAATGTGGATATTGTAGCTTCATTCACATTAATTAAACAAGAATATTATGAGTCGTCAGAGAATATGCATATCGCCTTGGAAAAAATCCAAATTAACCAGTAATTGATTCCCCACCCCTCCTGTGTATACACAGGGTTGGGCTTAGAGTTATAATGATATTTGCTGTCCCCCAATGAATTATGTATCAGTTAAGAGAAATACTAAAAACGGTTAAGCATTTATCGAACATTTACTGTGTGCTGGGCACTGTGCTAGGTGACTGATAGGCATTATTTATTTAGTCCCCAGAAGAGCCCTGTGACATAGGTATTGACTCGGAGAGGTTATGTAACATGTCCCAGGTCACACAGTAGAGTGAGTAACCCAGAGCAGTAGAGGAACCCAGTAGTGGAGTAACCCAGATCTGCATTCAGGATATGTCTGACATGTAGTCCCTGCATTATAACCGTCCCACCCAGAGACACCTTCAGAGACATAAGGCACTACGTGGACATCTGGAATGCAGCAAATCAGGGACTAGGGTAAGAAGACGCTGTTTCTGAAGCTGTCACTTCCCGTTTCTCCTGTCTTTTGTTTCTGCTACCTGCAGACACCCCATGGTGCTCCCCCATCAAGGTGAAATACGGGGATGTGTACTGCAGGGCCCCTCAAGGAGGCTACTACAAAACAGCCCTGGGAACACGGTGTGACATTCGCTGCCGGAAAGGCTATGAGCTGCAAGGCTCGTCCCAGCTGCTCTGCCAGTCAAACAAACGGTGGTCGGACAAGGTCATCTGCAAGCGTGAGTAGCGCAGGCGTCACCCAGCTGCGTGCTGGGGCCTGAGCGCCCATGAGGGTCTGGATTCTTTGTGACTGAATGTACTTTGGTCCCTTTGTGAGCAGACGCCAGTGGGCCTTCAAAGATAGAGTGGAAGTGAGATGACACCTTTCTGAAAGAAGAGTGTCATCCACTGTTCGGGAAAGGGGGAGAGAACAGAGGTTTGTTTGGCAAGCGAGTTATGTTTGTTCAGTCAGTGTCAGACCCTGAAAAAAGTATTGGGTTTCTAGTGACAAATAGGGTACACACAGGCCCTGCCATCAAGGGCCTGACGGGACAGCATCAGGGACAGCATCAGAGACAGCGGGGCAGAGGTGTTCGAGGTGACAGAAGTACAAGAATAGGGGCTTCCCTGGTGGCGCAGCGGTTGAGCGCTGCGCTGTGGAGCTGTCGGCAGCGCACGATGCGAGTTCGACGCCCAGCCGGGGAGAATCCCACATGGTGCAGCAGACCTCTCCTGCCTCGCCCGCTGCTCCCCTCAGCAGTGTATTTCTGATTTGCCTGTTCTGCTCCCCGCTCTGTCTCTGGTGAACCCTCTCGCCGCCCCACGCCTCTGGCCTGTACCCCAGCTTGTATGTATAAATAAATAAATCTTTAAAAAAAAAAAAAGAAGTACAAGAATAGTGGGAAACCATGGTCTCGAAACAGGGGTGACTGGACGAGAAGTGGATGGGGGCTGGGGGCTCTGGGAGGCAGGGAAGGGGCCCAGGAAGGATGACACTTCTACCATGAAAGGGACAGGAAAGGACTGGCAGAGCATGTGGGGGGGGACTTTCAGCTCCATGAAATGTCCTGTCTCATTTGGGAAACCGCCAGTGGCATTGCAGATGCTATTGCTACCCAAAACAGCCACCATTTGGGGAGCGCATATTGGGTGCCGAGCGTTTCCCATACCTGTGGTTTTTGCAAGCACACTATGTAGATGGGTGCCATCGCTTTCATTCGTTGTTGGGGAAACCGAGACTGGAGGCTGCAGGCACGTGATCCAGACTTTGCAACTGGTGACCCGAGTGCCATTGTTGCTGCTTCCCCCTCTCCCTGCTTTGCCAGTTCTCAGGGTCCAGTTCCTACCCTTGGAGAGCTTTGCTTATAATGATTGGCGCCTTGGATTTTCTTTTTTTTTTTTATTTATACATACAAGCTGGGGTACAAGCCAGAGGTGTAGGGCGGCGAGAGGGTTCACCAGAGACAGAGCGGGGAGCAGAACAGGCAGATCAGAAATACACTGCTGAGGGGAGCAGCGGGTGAGACAGGAGAGGTCTGCCGCACCATGTGGGATTCTCCCCGGCTGGGCGTCGACCTCGCTTCGCCGCTGCCGACAGCTCCACAGCGCAGCGCTTAACTGCTGTGCTACCGGGGAGGCTCCTTGGATTTTCTTGAGCGGAAGCAGAGGCTCTGCTCCTTCAGAGGACTCCTATTTGGATACGGTCGAGCTGCCCACTACAAACTGGGAAAGATTGGGGGAGCCTGGTTTCCTTGCCTGGAGGCGGGATAAGCTCAGGTGTCCTTCATGCCCTGAGGTCCCCTGCAGGGGCAAGTGGAGACTGACTGGACCTGAGACCCACCTGCCGCTCTTCCTTCCATCTCCCCCTTTGCCCCCCCCCACGTGGGGGCACTTGCCTACTAGATCACTTGCACACAGATCTTTGTGTCGGGGTCTGCTTCTGAGGAACCCATCCCAAGCCAGTCTGATATGAAACTTAGTGCCCCTTCTGTGACATGCAGCCCCCAACTGTTTTATCAAATTCTGTTATATTTCAATTAACTTTTCAACCGTTGCTTTCAGCTTTTCTGGACACTGAAACTCTGTGGACAGGAACTTAGAAATGTGGCCTATCTGGTTTTCTCTTCCTCAGAAAAGCGATGTCCTACCCTTGCCATGCCAGCCAACGGAGGGTTCAAGTGCGTAGACGGCGCCTACTTCAACTCCCGGTGTGAATACTACTGCTCCCCGGGGTACACACTGAAGGGGGAGCGGACTGTCATGTGCATGGACAACAAGGCCTGGAGTGGCCGAGCAGCCTCCTGTGTTGGTGAGAAAATATCACAGCTCCCTTGAGTTACATATTTTGGGGTGGGGGGTTCCTGTAGGGGATGCTAAAGGCAGCAGCAATCACCCGCGTAAGTGTGGGCACACAGCCTGGCTTGCAGCCGCTCTCCTTAGCCCTAGTTCTCAGCTCAGCCCAGGCCCTACTCCAGCCTCTGTCCTAGGGCTGACTTCACAGCTAATGGCTTTCACCTGATTTTTGTTTCTTTCCCTGCTTGCTATTGTGATTGAGATACGACCGCAGGAATCGTGAAATTAGAGCTTACCAGGTAATCAAAGAGAGGATTCAAACCCACCAACAGTTTGACAGATTTTACGCTGAGATAGCTGCTCCACCACTTGCAAGTTTGAATGAGATTATGTGCCTCTAGGAAAAATGGGAATAATCAATTTCTTGTGTCAAACAGCACAGTGATCCAACAATACACTACATTTTGACAGGGTTTTTGGCTTTCATTTGTAGGTTTTCTGACACAGGGACTATTATCTATACACTCAGGGAGGCCAGACATCAGGGTAGTTAAACTTGACCCAATTCGGCTGATGAGATTTTCGTTTGGGTAATGCGAGTTTGGGCTTCCTGTAACTGCCTGCCTTCAGCAACAGGTGGACAGGTGGTTGATTTCATTTCCTCACAAGCGTGACTTTGCTCAGCGTGACTTCCCAGAGCAGGGCCAGTCCACTTGCAACAGGAGTCGTAGCAAAGTTATGGACTTTCCTTCTGGCCTGTCACACCCGGGAACGGGATCTCTGAACGCAATTTCTGTTCTCAGTATTGAGGCAGCCTCCGGCTGGCAGAACTGCGCCCCCTGGCGGCTTTGCCTTTCAGGCCCTTTGGCCCTTGGGCAGAGGGCTCCACATTTGCAGGGTCAGCCCTGCAGAGAGCACTCTCGTGTCTACCAGCCCACAGATGGAGGTCCTTTGTCGTGGACTCTGCTTGTCAGCGGTCACTCGGTTTGTTGAGGTGGTTCTCCCGGCCTGTCCTGGGAAAAGTGAAGCAGTGACAGCAGCAAGGTCTGGGAACGTTGCAGAATGCAAATTCTTGGTCCCACTGGAGATCTACTCAATCAAAACTCTGGGGTGGGGCCCAGCTTGATGAATCCTCCTGGGTATTTGGAAGTGTTAAAGGAAGGAGCCTCTGATCTAAGGCAGCGCTTCCCCAACGTTAGAGAACATGGGGATCACCTGGGGACCTCGGTGACAATGCAGATTCAAATTCAGTAGGTTTGGGGTGAGCCCTTGGATTCTGCTAGGTCATGCTCTACGGATAGGGTTTTTGAATCTTGACATGAGGACAGTTGGGGCCAAATCATTTTTTATTGTGGGGTACTGTCCTTTGCACTCTAGGCTGCTTAGCAGGTCTTTGGCTTTTACCTACTAGGTGCCAGTAACATCCTCCCCTTCCACCACTGCCACCAGTTATCACAGCCCTGCAGGTCTCCCGACATTCTCAAATGTGCCCTAGATGGGAGGGGGAGAAAAATAATTCTCCCACTGAGAATCACTGACCAAGGGGCATTGGATCCCTACCCTGGCTACTTACGAGAGCCACTTGAGTGTCTTTTAGAACCAGCCATGCTGTGTTCTGACCTTGTGGTTCCATCAGTGGGACGTGGGCCAGCTGAATGAGACGAGGGCATCGTTAACCTAGCCAGGTGGTGTCTATGTGCCGCTCAGATCCAGGACCACTTCTGAGTGCAGGGGTTCGCAACGTGCAAGCATCGGCAGTGCCCGAGATATTTTAGGAATGCAGATGCCCAGCCCCATGCCCCACCTGTGGGTTACAGACACGGGGGTAAGGCCTGGCAACCTGCCCGGTAGGGATTCTTATAGTCTAAAAGTTTCAGAACCTGCCTTCAAAGGCCACATTTGGGAAGAACTTTAGTACCTTTATGCTCAAAATATTGCCTTCGGACCAGCATTACCACCAGCATGACATTTGTTAGAAATGTAGACTCTTGGGACCCATCTCAAACCTGACTGATGAAAATCTGCACTGTAGATGATCCCCAAGGCATCCCCGTGCTTCTTAAACACTGAGGCGGGCTGCTTTAGGGCAGTGGTTTTCAGCTCTGGCTGCCATTTGAATATGAATCTCTGGGGCCCTGGTATTTTTCCTGCAGCTCCCCCAACTGGTGGAAAACCACTGTCTCAGCATCATTTACTCATACAGTGTTACTGCTGCCAAGACTCATCGTTAGAGAACACTGTAGTTCAATCCCCTATGAAAACTGATGTACAGAAACCCTACTTAGATGAGTTTCCAACACATGCACACTCAGCAAACTATAAGACCCAACATGACTTGCATCTCTGACAGGAAGTGATGTTGCTTCCCCTGCTTTGCTCCTCCAGTCCTTCCTATATTTTAA
This sequence comes from Scalopus aquaticus, assembly GCA_004024925.1. NCBI lineage: Eukaryota > Metazoa > Chordata > Mammalia > Eulipotyphla > Talpidae > Scalopus > Scalopus aquaticus. The sequence continues at coordinate 31,585 of PVIJ01004342.1, read as the reverse complement.
GTAAATTCCTGTATTAAATTTTCCTGTGTTTGAATGCCTGAAGTGATTTCTGCTTTCCTGACATATCCCTATTTAAACCTGGAAAAACAGAAGACCAGACTAAATCTGAATCAATTAGTCTCTCCCCTGTGGAACAAAGAATGAAGTTTCTTTTTGTCCAGCAGTAGCTCAGCCAATGAGAGAATGCCATCAAGTAACGAATGAACAGCCACCACACCAAACTCCCCGTTTCTTCCAATGAATGCTTTGATTACAACAGCACTGCTACAATCTATATAAGCTGGTTCAGGCTTTTGTCCTAGAAGAGGGTGGGTATATCTCACGTGAGACTACATTTTTCAAATTGCCTTTTTGTTGTTGTTTCCAAGTAAACCTGTTTGTTGATTAAAAAAAAATAAACTGGCTGCTCTGTGTTTGAGGTCAACAGCCCCATTCAGCCCGAGAGGTCATGTGACTTGTTCAGGGTTGCGTAGAGCCAAGCCTGGAAAGTCTCCAGACTCTCAGGTCCAATGTTCCCCAAGCAGGGACAGCTCTGGCACTGGGGGCCTGAGGCAGCTGGCCACAGCATCCTGACTGCTGCCTTGCTTGGATCTGTCAACCCTCCAGGAAAATTTCTGCTCAGCTGGCCAATGTCCGTTAGCCCAAGTCCTCGTTCCTGACTGCTCAGCTATTCAGGAGTAAGGCTGAACCCAGATGCCACCCTCTAAGGGCAGATGTGCAGCAATCCCTCTGGCCTTGGCCCCAGAGGTGTCTTTATGATGACACCACTGTCCACTTAGCAGCACAACCCATTTCACGCTGCAGTTATGTGGTTAGTGAGATAGAGCCAAGGGCCCTGGCCCAAAATATTATCAAGACTCTTCTATCAGAACACTTCAGAGTGACAGCCTGGGCCATACTCTGCATCCTTCTGAGAGCGACTTACTCAAATAACTGATTCAGATTTATTCTGCTCTTTTACCTGCCGGGATTTAGATAGGTATTTGCATTGGTCAGTAGTCAGGAAAACAGAAGCCACTCTAGCTATTTCAAACCCAGGGGAGTTTAATGCAGGGAATAAATTCAAACATAGAGGAGGAACTGGAGAAGCTAAAGAGGAAAAATGCTGTTACCAGAGATTAGTTACAGCAGAAAGTCATACCAACCAAGGGCTGGAGAAGCCAAAGTGGGATAGTAGTGTTGCCCAAGGTCTGTAAGTTCACCTTTGATGCCGGCATGACTGATAGCATCACTGATGAGAAGAAAGGAGCCAACATTCCTGTTGATACTCCAGGAGCCCAGGCAACCTTCACTGAAGCTCCTATCAGAAGCTTAATGCCTTCCACCTTTTTCTTGCTGTCTGTTCTCATGAGAAGGTCTCCCATTGGCAAACCTATCTGGCATGTAGTCCCAGCAATTAAAGAGAAGATTTCTAGAAAAAGTCAAGTATTGACCAGATATTTGGCACAGCACCATTTCTATAAGCTTTTAGACTTCTCATCCTGAATCATTGCAGTTCAGTGAAAAAAAGCAAAAACCAGCATGTCAGTAGAGGTAGAATGGCGCAGAGGTTGTGAGCGCTTGAAGGATATAACCTAAGGTCAGATGTTTGGGTAAGAAGGGCCCCACACAGATGTACTGTCATTAACCCCCCTGTGATTTGGTATGTGCAAAGTAGCTCTTGAAAACAACTCCAGCACATTTTGAATCTCTCTTCCCTCAACTTGGAAGGGCCAGAGGTGATAGAAGGAGAGGAGATGATCAAAAATCTTTCTGTTGAGCAAGTATTGGCAAACGAGTTCTCTCGGGATCAACACTATTCATGTGTCCCAGATTGTGTGCAGCTATGGAAAGAAAATGCTGATTGTTCTCAAAAAGCAACAAGCATGACTTAAGCTGGACCAAATGGGCCTGGAACCTTCCCAGAGAGAGAGAGAGAGAGAAGGAACTAGGAAGTGAACCCCAATTTCAAGCATTTTATCTGAGTTTGCCAGGGCATATTTGGGGGAAGCGGAATTGCATGTGCAATTAAGTGGGAATGGGAAAAAAAAAGTTTCCAAGAGCCACAAGAGAGTATAGAACATTCAGGAAACAAAGAAATGGACAAAGCAAGCAGGCAATTCTTTCCTTGATTTTGGTGACAGATAAGCTGGAGTTTGTCCTGGTGAATATTACTCCAGGGAATGTCATTTACTCGTTTGGTTTTAAATGTATTAAATGAGTTTAATAACTTTGTGTGCTGGCGGGACCGCGGCCTATTTTAGGAGCTGACACATGGTGGCCGAGTAGTTCCCAGATTTCCACACATCCTTGAGCAGCAAATGTTGGCCAGGACTGTGCTGAGTGCTGAGAAAATTGCCCCAGTTCTCTTTTGGACCTGGAGGAGAGAGAACACTGCTCTTATTTTTGACTCTAAGGTGGTCAGTTCTATGATCTGGCTAATTGGAAAGTACCACAAGTTAAAATTAATTCTTTTTTGCAGACCGCACTCTGGCAGTAGACTCAAAGGCTTGGTTATTTCAGAAACAGATATAGATAGAAATAAGTCAATGTAGGGGGAAAAATGCTTTTACCCTCCTGCAATTCACAGCTTCCATTGAGATATATATGTAAACACACACCTGAGACTGTAACTATCATTTTGGCACCTTCTGGTGGGGACCCATAGGAGAGGGGCAGAAGGGGCCAGGCCAGTCTGGAAGGAAAAGAGCACAAGCAGAATACAAGTGAAGGAAACTTGGGCCTCCCCGGTGGCACAGCGGTTAAGCACTGCGCTGTGGGGCTGTCGGCAGCGGCGATGCGAGTTCGACGCCCAGCCCGGGAGAATCCCACATGGTGCGGCAGACCTCTCCTGCCTCGCCCGCTGCTCCCCTCAGCAGTGTATTTCTGATCTGCCTGTTCTGCTCCCCGCTCTGTCTCTGGTGAACCCTCTCACCGCCCCACACCTCTGGCCTGTACCCCAGCTTGTATGTATAAATAAAATAAATCTTTAAAAAAATTAAAAAAAAAAGAATACAAGTGAAGGGAACAGCTGCCATGGTCAGGCGCCCGTGGGTCACTCACCCCCGTCTCTCCCAGGTGTCTCTTTCCAAGTCTCCCACGTCCCTGGTGCAAGTCCAAAGCCGAGGAGCAAGCTCAGCTTCTTCACGTGTCTCTCTGCTGCATGTTTCCCTCCTGCTCTTCTCCAGGTCTCTCTCCAAAGTCTTTCTTTGCTTCTCTTCAGTGCTCAGCTCCATCCTTCATTAGGAACCTTCCATTTTTAGGGAGATGACAGTTACATCTGCAATCTGATCATGTCACTCCAAGAAAATATGGTAATGCAATGCCTTTTTACATTGAAGTCTCTCTTCTTCAACCCCCCTTTTGCTTTAACTTTTTTAACTTAAGGAAAGACATGCTTTCTTCTTCTTAATTTTACTCATTTTTAACAGATATATAAATAGATATATCCCTTTATTTTTTTAAAGATTTATTTATTTATGCATACAAGAACTGGGGTGTAGGACAGAGGTGTGGGGGTGGTGAGAGGATTCACCAGAGACAGAGTGGGGAGCAGAACAGGCAGATTGACTGAAATACACTGCTGAGGGGAGCAGCGGGCGAGACAGGTGAGGTCTGCTGCGCCATATGGGAAGCTCCCTGGTCAGGGATGGAACTTGTGCTGCAGTGGCTGTGAATAGCTTCATAGTGCTGAGACTTAACCCCTTGTGCCACCAGGGAGGTCCTCCTATCCCTTTATATTTTTGAAGTATTTTACTATTTTTACTGAAGTAACAATGGTTTACAACATTTTATATGAACTGGGAGTATACTGTCAGCTATATTTGACCAGCAGGGATCAAATATTGGATACTTGTCTTTTTCATTCACCCAAAGCTGTGAAATGTTCATCTGAATTATAAAAATATGTGTTCTCTCACCTATCATAGTAAAACAAATGGATTATTTTTTTAAAAACATAGCCACTGAAATATACCTTGAATACATTCAAAGCAGCTTCCATTTCATCCCAGCATTTGTATGTTTTACCAAATTAACAAAGTAGCCTATGAAACATGTTTTTTCACATTATAATATCCCTGACATTAGGATGCATCTCACAATTGATAGTGACTTAGATTCAATAAAATATGGTAGTTTTCAATTTAGGATGAGCCTATGGAGGCTGTAAAGTCACACTGCATGGAAGCATGACATAGAATAAAAATGAATTTGGATAGTTGAACGTAAAATTATTAAATTATTCAAAATCAGATATTTAATTTGCATTCAGGTTGTAGCAGCATTTAAATAATTATCAGTTGGTATGTAAAGCAATGCAAATCTGAATGTTGTTGTTATGCTTAAATAATTCTCTGCCTGTTCTGAATCATCAAGTAGAATTCACAAAGCTCCCCCTTCTTGTGATTTAACTTTAGCTCTCATAAGATGAAATACCACCCAGTGTAGAAATGACATCTCAGTTATTTCTAGCTCTCATTATCTACCCCTGCTTGATAGTGAGGGGGCAGAAATTCTGTAACCAAGTAGAGAAGCTACTTGGGGAAAATTTGGAAAGTCTTACAGGGCCAGAGCCAAGTAAAACTGCTGTCCCCAAAACACAAAACTGTAGGTGTGGGCCAGCCACAGCTGGAGGGGAGGGTGGACCCAGACAGACCATTGTTTGTTTGACGATATCAAGGAATATGTTAGAAATAGACAAAGGCAGAAGAGAGAGGCTTGTTTGGGGGGGGTAAGTACTCTGGCATGGGCTAAAATTGACACTAACTCAGTCTGCTTCCACATTTGTAGAATGGGAGTATCGGGTGGGTCCTCTAAGCCTCCATAGCATTTGCTTTACCTTTACTCACCTGGAGCAGTGCTAGTCCCCACCTTGTGTCTGACTTCATGTGACATAACCCCCCTAGTAGACTAAACTCGGAAAAGCAGGTGATTCTTTCGCCTCTGTGCATCCCAACACCAGCAGTTGGAATGATGCCTTGGGTAAGGCTGACACTCCCTAATGATTTGTTGCCTTGAATTGAACTGAGCTAGATCATAGCTAAGGTATCCTTCTGTAATATGCTGTGATGTCCTCAAAGCAGGAGAGACTTGGGCCTCCCTGGCAGTGCAACGGGTTAAATCGCAGCACTATGAAGCTATCCACAGCCACTGCAGCACAAGTTCGATCCCCGGCCAGGAAGCTTCCCACATGGCACATCAGACCTCTCCTGTCTCACCCACTGCCCTCAGCAGTGTACTTCCTGTTCTGCTCCCCACTCTGTCTCTGGTGAATTCTCTCACCTCTCATACCTCTGGCCTATACCCCAGCTTATATGCATAAATAAATATTTTTTTAAAAAAGTCAGGAGGGACTCACTGCAGCTGAGTGACTGCTAGCTGGGTCGCTGCCATGTCGCCAAGTCAATAGAGCACCGGAGCGGGGAGGAGGTTACTCTGGCTAATCCTCCCCAGAACACCTAGCAAGGCCGGCTGATTGCAGGCTTGGCCATGCACATGTGAACACTCAAATAATCCTCATACTCAGCAGGAGAGAAACACAACAGAGTGAACAGACCCTTCGAAACAGGGAGCATCTAGACCTTTGGGCATTCCAAATGTTGGGTGTTGAACCCCAAGTTGACAAGGTATTTCTTGGTGATGGTGAGAATACGGTGGTTATCTTTTCAGACATGGAACCTCCTAGAATCAAGTGCCCAAGTGTGAAAGAACGGATTGCTGAGCCCAATAAGCTGACAGTCCGCGTGTCCTGGGAGACCCCGGAGGGAAGAGACACAGCAGACGGCATTCTGACTGAGTGAGTGCGGCCTGGCGAAGACCGGCCTCCCTCGTGTGAGCTGCTTCTCAGAAGCACAAGTGGCATCTGGCTGGTCTAGTTACTCTCAGACTGGCCCAGGCCTCTTCTGGAAATTCCTCACCGGTGCTTTATTTTTCTCTAAGCCGTCACTAGCTGCTGTGCCCTGTATTTGGCTTGTGTATCTGTGTATTGCCCGGCTCTGCTACTATGTGCTCACTGTCATATCCCGGGTGTTCACAACCGTGCCCCCCAGAGTGGGTTCTCAGCACGTTTGTTGAAGGAAAGAAGGGAAGAAAAGAGTGGCGGGAAGAAGGGAAGGAAGGGGCCAGAAGGTGGAATAGGAACCTACCTAATTTATTCAGAGACAGACTCCCCTCCCCCCCAGGGGCTCTGACTTACCTCCCCCCCGGGGGTCCTGAGCCATCACCTCCCTGGGAAGCATCTGAGTCTCCCAGTTGGAGCCAGAGGCTGCCCCCAGCACCCCGTGAGTATGGTTTTCTGCAGAACTTCCCACCCTTTCTGTTTTCTCATCTGCTTCTTTCAAGACTTTTGATTTTTAATTTATTTTTTCAAATTCGTGACCACATTAAATACTGACAGAAGAAGCTTATGAAAAAGCTCTCGCCAACTCCATTCTCCAGGACCAACTGCATTAATAGTTTGACGTACGTCCAGAATGCTTTTTAAAACGACCGGTTCCCTTTGGTGAAGTTCAGCTGCATGTTGTTCTGATTTAGGTCTGAGCCTTCACGCTCCCTGGAGGCCACTACTTCAGTCAGCACATTCATGTCCATGCCTTGAAGTTCAGTGCCTATTAGAGCTCCCTCTGGTTTTCCATGGGTGGACAAAGGATACCTCTTGACTTGCCCCCTGGTGAGCCATACATCGGGGAAAGACATTCTAGAATCCCGTCAACCCAGGCTGTGAAAGAGAAAACATTTTAAAGCAATTATTAGTAATAGCAGCATGAGCTAGTAGGAAGAGGTCGAGCCTCTCACCCCAGCAGGACATTTAATTCCCACCACCTGGTAGCTTTCTACCAACGCACCATTAGCATAGCTGATATTACTAGCTGCGTTTCCCCATGCAACTCCTCAAAGATGAAGTTTGAGTACTGAGAAAATCATTTGCTGTCACACAGACCTGCCACAGACACCTAACAGAAGAAAGTTTAGGCAGTTGGAATTAAGCAATAAGTCAGAGTCGACATAATCAGGGATTGGGTTTTATTTATCTTTGGGGCTTAGGGCAGCCATTAGTTCATAATAGCTTCTTAGCTTTTTACCACTGTGATGGCGTTGAAATCCTAGATAACAATCAGGGATGTATCGCATCCCCAGATGACTGTCTGTCTGGTGAGGATATTCACCTTGACCTAGTTGCAGGTGGCGTATGTGCTGTGGTTATAGCCCCTACCGCTTCACTCCAAGCTTCCAGAGTTCTGGAGCTCAGAGCCAGCAGAGGCCTGGAGCAGGATAGGGGGTGGTGGGGGGGTGGCAGGGACACTTGGGCAGAATGAAGAATCAAAGGGAGGGTTGACATGTCTTCCTTTCAGCTCTCGCTGGGACTCCTTGCTTCTCTCGCATGTGTCTTGTGACGCCTTCCGCAGTACCTTATCCAGGCTACACTCTATAGTTCCCTTTGAAGAAGGTTCTAGTATCAAGCTCTGAGACAAGTGCTCCCTGTGAATGCCCTTGTTTAGTCCTTATGCTGTTATTTATATGTCACAGATGAAGTGCAATCTCCACGAGGCCAGCAGCCTCTCTGTTTGAAGTTTGAGTCCCCTCAGGTTTATCTGCATGTACATTGTGCCTCCTGAGGATCTTAAAGCATCTTGGGCCCAAAATGACATGAGTCTAATGGTGGGATTTCTGGCATTTTCTCAAGACCCCTCACTTCATACCTTGTAAACAGCCACCTTGTACGCCTATGTGTAAGGCTCTCCTCAATGGTGACAGTAATCTATTTAACCTGTCCATTATCAGCGACTATTCCTATCATCCTTAAGAAGTGTGGAGAGAGAAGAAATTACACATCTATTGAAAAACAAATAAAACCTGGCATTTGACTGTGCTGTACCTAGTGCTCCTAGCCACTGCTGGCGCTGGGCTCTGGAACTCTGGAAGATCTGAGTGGAGACAACCAAGAAGAAAGATACTAGAATCACCCTAGCTGTGTGATCTTGGGCAAATCCATTAATCTTTCGATTCCTCAATGTCCTCATCTGTGAAATGGACATATTAACACCTGCCTCACAGCATTATTCTGAGATTAAATAAATCATGTAAAATGCCTAGAACTGAGCCTGAATGATGTAAGGTTTATACAAGTGTGGAGAACTATGATGATGATGATGATATTAGGATAACCAAGGAATCCCATTCAAATTTTCCTCTGCTCAGGGACAGTCTTCACTGGGCTCAGACAAATTCTGGCACACACTGCAAGCCCAAATTGTCAATGATTGCTTGGACTATACGCAAATGATTTTCCCCACAGAAAATGACATCATCCTCCCAAAGTGAAGCAATTCAGGTCCCTTCTAGAACAAAAGTGTGCTTGGAGGATGACCTGGGCTCTAAGTTCTCAGCTTCCCCCATCCTCCATTCTACCTTTCCCCAAGAAAAAGAAATCTGAACTTCCCAGGAATTGAGGACTTCATTTTCTGGTCTCAAACTGCTCTTACAAAACAGAGTACAGCTTAGGAAATTCTATCGGTAAATTCTTTGTTCTACTCAACTGGCTGAATGAGTGTCCCTCAGTATCCCTGTATCCTGGGTAGAGTCGGTGCTCAACAAATGCCCATGATAATCATCTGTGGTGTTTGTTTCCTCCCCCCCCCTTTAAGTGTTATTCTAAAAGGCCTCCCCCCAGGCTCGAATTTCCCAGAAGGAGACCACAAGATCCAGTACACAGTCTACGACAGAGCCGAGAACAAGGGCACTTGCAAATTTCGAGTGAAAGTCAGAGGTAAGACGAGCGCTTCTTGACTTTCTCCCTTTATAAAGGCAGAGGGAAGCAGGACCCCTCCGTGAGTGCCTGCTGCCATAGGGGGCCGTGCCAGCCTTGGCTTAGCCTCTGATGCCCAGGCTACGGATATTGCCCTGTTGTTGCCCAGATTTCACAGCACAGATCTGGATGAGGTTCCGTGCTGGCCCAGCAACTAAGGAGTCGGACAGCGGCGAGCTGGTCCGGCTGGCTGTCCCTGAAGGATATTTATTGCTCAACAACTTCCCATCCAAGGGCTCCGGCCACCAGCCAGAGGCTGCAAGTTTTCTCTCATCGGGGTGGTGAGAAGCCCCTTAGCTCGGGCCACCAGGAGACCGTGTTCTTGGTGTTCCAGAACCTTTGGTCTACCGGGAGAAAATGTTTTAAAGGTTTACGTTATGCCTCATGGTGTGGGCATGACTGACACTTTACTTTTCTGGGCTGCACCTCATCTAAAACATGGGGGGCACCCCCAGCTGATCTCGGTGGTCCGAGTGGTTTGACCAGTGACTGTTCCAGCCCCCCCCCCCCACTGGCCGGATGGCCACCCCTGCCCTCTCGCTCACCTCACGGGCCAGTGTGGAAGTCTGATTGCAGAGTTGGTGCCTGGGAGCCCTTCCCTTCCCTGGCTACTCTGCGGAGGGGAGCTCAGCACTGAGACCCCCTGGGCTTGTGTCCCTACAGTCAGACGCTGCGGCAAACTCAATGCCCCAGAGAACAGTTATATGAAGTGCTCCAGTGACGGTGACAATTACGGAGCCACCTGCGAGTTCTCCTGCATCGGTGGCTACGAGCTCCAGGGCAGCTCTGCCCGAGTATGTCAGTCCAACCTGGGGTGGTCTGGCACGGAGCCCAGCTGTGCAGGTACGTGTGCAGCGCTCTCGAGCCAGCGGCACAATCTCAGGACCTGCGGGGTTTGGGATTCCAGAACCCTGGGTACAGGGTACGGGGGCGGGGGCTTTCGTTCCGTGCAGTTTGAAAGGTTCAGCGCCATCCCTCTTCATCCTCGGGGTGAAAATAGCCCCTGGGCCCCTGCTGCAGCTCAACTCCCCCCGCCCCCCTTACCTCTGCCTACCTTCTGATTTCCACGTTCTGTGTGGAAGAAGCTGCAGGTGGGAATCCAGAGCCAGCCTTTAGCAACAGTATGAATCAGCCAAGTCTGCTCTAGTTCCCCTGCTTCCTCCCTTCCATGAATGTCCAGGTTGGTTTGTTTTTTTTCCAAAGCCAATGAACTACCTCATACAGACAACGTGGTGCTTTGCGGCACTGACTTGAATGTCCCACAGACCTTGGGGTTGCATAATCTTGCCTCCCAGGTCAAGTGAGGGAGATAACCCCTTAGCTGCTACTTGAGTTGTAAGGAGTCAGTGAGGGCACCCTCCGAGCAGTGCCTGGCACAGGATAGCCCTCCGGTACCCACCAGCCTTGGTTACTGAGGAACAGGAATGGGCCTGGCGAGCAATCACAGTGACAGAGTTGGATGAGCCTAGAAGATTCTGCACATCACTCTTTATATACGCCCCCCCCTTTTTTTCTAATTTCCTGGACATTCTCATCTCTATTCTTTCCCTTTAATCCTAGTCATTCGGAGTAGGTGAGATTCATGTACAACGGCTGAACGCCTGAGGGCTTCAGTTTCATCCTTTTAAGTAAAATGAGCATACCTCTGGCCTTCCCTATCTTGCTTACTAAGGTAGGGAGAATAATACCCAGCCCCAAAGGTGCCCACATCTTAATTGTTACAACCTGTGATTTATCCCCTGACTAGGGACTTTATAGGTGTAACTAAGTTAGGGATCTTCAGATGGGAGGCCAGCCTGGCTGATCCAGGTGGGCCGCATGGAATCACAAGCGGCCTTATAAGAGCGGGCGGGGCAGGCAGGGCAGGGAGAAGATGGCGGAAGCGGAGGAGAGACAGGTTTGAAACTGCTTTGCTGCTGGCTTTGAAGATGGCAGAAGGGCCACCAGCCAAGCCATGCAGGTGGCCTCTGGATGCTGGAAAAGGTAAGGAAACAGATTCTCCCCTAGAGCAACTGGGAGATTCAGCCCTGCCCTCACTACAACCTTAGCGCAGGGAGACCCGCAGTCAACTTCTGACCCAGCAGACATCGGGAGAGAGGAGAGAAGCGGGGAGAGCAGGGGAACCCACTAAGTTTATAGCGATTTGACAGTAGTAACAGGAAGTTAATATACTGCCTGGCTTTTTTATGACTGTTTCTTGGGACTGCTTCCTGAATATGCTACAGTTGACCCTTGAACCACAGAGGTTTGACCCACACGGGTCAAGGAACTGACCCGCTGAGGTTGCGGACCCCTTGGGATACGCAGGGCTGACTACAGCTCATACTGGGATTTTCAACAGTGTAGGCTGGGGGGAGATGGGTGCTCTTACACCCCCCCCCCCCGTGTTCTTAAGGGGTCAGCTAGACTTACACTTGAGTCCTTTCCTCGGGGTCTACTTATACATCTAGCTCTGGGTGTCATCACAGACCACGCAGAGTCTGTGCCCCATCTGGTCATTTGCAATTACAGCTATGAATGTCAATGTGGGCGTCAGAACCGCAGCTGCCCTGCTGGATCAGTTTTACGAGAAAAGGAGACTCTTCATTGTGTCCACACCCACAGCCCGGAACCTTCTCTACCGACTGCAGCTGGGGATGTTACAGGTGAGTCCCTGCAGCCGGACAGGGAGGGGGAGAGGTGGGAGACCTCTAGCAGGAAGGGCCCAGCCATTTCCTTATAAGCAAGGGACAGAATCAGGGCCTGATTCACTCATTTCCTGGGAGCCTCGGGAACGGGCACTTCAGAGCTGACACCGTGCATTTCTGGTTCTGGGCATAACTTGCTTACCATCGACTGCCAGAGCTAGCCCAATCGTTTCCCAACTAATGAGGCTTGTTTGTCTTCACTAATAAGCCTAACTGACATGCTGTCCAGGCCCAGTCAAAGAACAATTGTCTTTGTCGAACCTGTCCAGGATGCGCCTGGCCTGGAGGCAGTCAGTCAGCTGTTTGCCCAAAGGCTGCCTCAAGGGATCAGGGGGGTCCAAAAGCCTTCAGGCCTCAGGGAGACTCCCCAATTCTTATCGCGCTCCTCAGAATGACAACCACCTTTTGGAACAGTGGTTCTCAAAGTGTGATTGTGGAACATCAGCAGCACCTGGGAGCTTGTTAGAACTGCAAATTCTCGAGCCCCATCCTAGCCCTATAGGATCAGAATCTGCCTTTCAATAAGACCCTTCAAGTGCTTCCTAAGGCCTTCAAGTTTGAGGAGCATTCTCAGCTGTGTAAATAAATATTATAGCTACAAAATGAGGCAACCAGTGTCTTATTTTAAAACAAAAACCAAAAAACTAGAAACTGAAAGGATCAAACTAGAACTTGACTTCTGTCCTGAAGCTCGCAGGCAGTAAGAAAGGCCAACATGGCAGTTTTCCTAAGGAGTCAGGACATACGCTGGGTCCTGGACACAGCTGCGTGTTTTCTGTGAGGAATATTTCACTGATTACAGTGAATAGAAGTGTGTGGAACAGCCATGGTTCAATCAAAGATTAGTTCTCCCATTTCAGCGTTAATACAATGACTGATAAGTCTTCATACTTTCCAAGGACTTCCCAGGAACTGTGAAGAGTCATAAAAGGTTTAGACTTCCTTGATAGAAACCCAGTTCATAGCCCCTCCCTCCCCCCCACCCCTGCACTGTACCTCCACCCTCACTCCCCTTGTCCCGGCTTGCTCTTCAGGCCACTCCATTTTGTGGGCAATCCGTCCTTCAGGCTACATTCTATAATCACTCATTTCCTGACCTTGTCTTCCGTTGGAAAATGAGTAAAAGACACAACTTGTTTTTCTTCTGTTGGCAAACTGTGGTTATGGGCCAAGAGTGGCCACAGGTCCAGTGTTTCTGTGTAGTATTTTAGTAGAATACAGCCACACTGTTTGTGCACTGTCCACGGCCCTTGCACTCCAATGGCACAATCAGATCGTTGGGAAAGGGACACTCCAAGTCCTAAAAGATTGTGTGGCCCTTGCCAGAAGCCTTGGCTGGCCCCGGCCCTAGTTTATCCCACTCCGCAGGTACTTGCTGATTCACCAACTACGTGGGTAAAATATTTGGCATCAGGTGTTCTTCTGTGTCCTTCCCCACGCCAACGTATTTATGTTGTCATTTTAACCAGGCCCTTCAAGGAAAGGTTTGCTTGTCTTGGCTGTTTCAGATAGAAATATACCTTTTTTTCCTTCTAATTTTTTTCTACCAATCTGTCACCCCCTGTGAAGGTGTTTCAGTGGAACTGTAGTGAGAAGTTTGGTGTTCGAAATTCAGGAATAGATTTAGCCATTTAGCCAGATTCACCTGATGTTACTTTGGTTTCCAGTGCCATTGTGCTGATGGCCGCTTGGCACGTGCTTGAGGGGGCCGCATTACCAAGGCTCCTGCCAGGAGCTAGCTCAAAGAGCTAGAACCTTAAACCCTTTGTCCCCTTTCCCTAGTTTGGTTGTGAAGGGGCCTAGGGGGTGTGGAGGGTGGAAGCAAGGGCAGATGAAGGGACTCTGGAAACACGCTCTCCTTGCAGAGACAAACTTAGAATCCTCTGGCGGTGGTCTTGGACAATTGTTAGGAAATTTGACTCATGCAAAGTCTCACCCCTTCTGGAAATACATAAACTACCATTTTGCTTAAGTTTCAAAAGCCCATTGCCAAGCCAGTTCTAAATGATTTCTCAGGAAGGTATTTAGATTTTATAGCCATTGCTTTACACCCAATTTCTCAACTGTTTTCACAACAGTTGAGAGTGAGCAGATAAACTTCCCTAGACAGACCAGTGCAGCTTCTGTCCACGCGTAGCTTGACAGGGAAGCCGCTTCCTCCGCCATGCTCACACCTCCCCTCTTGGGTTTCGACAGCAAGCGCAGTGCGGCCTGGACCTTCGACATATCACCGTGGTGGAGCTGGTGGGGGTGTTCCCCACCCTGATCGGCAGGATAGGATCAAAGATCATGCCTCCAGCCCTGGCTCTGCAGCTCAGGTAGGGGGAGACCTCGCCTTATATTTCATGCCCTACAAATGTATTTTTTTCGGATCAGGTTCCAGGATTTCTTTTTATTCTGTATTGATTCCAGGTGGCCTTCAGTATTTAATTGCTTTTATTCCAGGAGTATTATGTGAAAGAGACGTTTTTCTTGCTTGATCAGGGTGCGGTGGGTAGAGTGAGGCTGCAAAAAGGGCCTAAGCAATCTTTGGTTTTATTAGGAAGGCAGATGCCCAATTAGCATTTCCAGGCTTGGCTCCTTTTCCCTTCATGCTTCCAGGGCTCTTGTCCATACCCCCATTTTGACAGTTATATTTTATTTTGGTATCACTTACAAAGCCAGAACCATGGTGTCCAGCCTCTGAGTAATAGCATGCTAAAGAAACAATTCAAGAACTAAAAGGTAATTTCAGAACAGCCCAGTATTTTACTTGCATCGCTTGATCACTGTGAAAAGCATAATTTGTCTAAAGCAAAACTCTTGAAAACCTGGCTTTCTCACATGCTGAAAAGGAGGGTGCAGGTCTCTGCTCTGTATGTCCCTCAGGGTCCCAGGCTGATAACCCTCCAACATCTCATAACATCAGCCTCCAGAACATGTGGCTTCCAGGTTTCTGTAAAAGAGAAGAGAGTAAACATGTTTTTATGTTTCACATTGGAAGCATAAAATTGCTCTCTCCCAGACCATTGGCCGGAACTCATCACGTGACCCACCACACTTTCAAGGGAGGCTGGGAAATGCAGTCTTTCTGTATTCTCAGGAAGAAGAAAATGAAATAGGATGTGGTGAACTCTGTAACAGATGTTCAGAGAGGGTTACAGAAATTCCTTGATGGATATACACCCTTAGCATGTGTGATATTATGGACTGACAACAGCTTCTTTGTCTAGTTTCATTATTGTCCATCTGCTTTTGACCTACCCCATCTATGATTTCCATCCCTCCCCACTTAAAAAGTGGGTACATCCACACTGACCTCCAAAACTCACAGGACCAGGGGGGCATAAGAGGGTAGCTGAATTCTCTTTAGTTGGCTAATGGAGGAAGACGGCTGGGCACACACACAAGATTGTATTCGTGTGCTACTGCATTGGCCACTAGCACCTCCCTAGAGTGTAATCGCTGCAGTGATATCAGTACCGGATCTTTGCAACATCTGCAACCCAGTACTGAACACAGTTCCTGCACCATGTTGGTCTAGTTGGAGTAAATGACTCTAAAATGAAACAGCTGTACTGCTACCCGGGGGCTATAACAGCCTTTAAGAGTGTGTTGACCAACACCTCAAGCTGAAGACCACAAAACCCGAGCGAAGGTAATACTGACATCTGAAAATTTATAATGAAAATTCTGACTGTTATATGAAGCAGTTTCTCATTTAGAACTATCTGCTCACATTTTTTTTAATGACCTATTGTAGAATTTGAATGTCTTTCTTTGGGTTCCAGGTATATAAGGAATGGAATCTTTATAAAACCTTGATGTGATTTAAAACTGCTTAAATTTGAATAATAGTAAAATCTGACTTAAAAAATGCTGTCGTTCAGGTTGTATGTGTCGGGGATACCATAGAACTCTGTAGGCTGGGGATTTCCACACGTAAGTTGCATGAATGGATTCTGCAGTGGAACCCAAATTTAAAACATGCCTGGACACTATGCCCAGAGTTTGATTCAGTAAGTCTAGGATGGGTTTAATAATTGATATTCTATTTATTTATTTATTTTTAAAGATTTATTTTTTATTTATACATACAAGCTGGGGTACAGGCCAGAGGCGTGGGGCAGCGTGAGGGTTCACCAGAGAAGGAGCGGGTAGCAGAACAGGCAGATCAGAAATACACTGCTGAGGGGAGCAGTGGGCAAGGCAGGAGAGGTCTGCTGCGCCATGTGGGATTCTCCCGGCCGGGCGTCGAACTCGCGTCGCCGCTGCCGACAGCTCCACAGCGCAGCACTTAACCGCTGCACCACCGGGGAGGCCCCTAATAATTGATATTCTAACAAGTTGTGGCACTGATGCCGCTGCTTTGGAGATTATACTGTGAGTACTGGAGAACTAGTGTTTTAGCAAAGGCTTCCATTTTAAAATGGGAATTCTGCTGCAAAAATGGTCTAGAAGATACATCAGTCATTATTGGGGAGACAGAAGATAGTCCAGGTGAATGCCATGAGAAACGACCACTCAGAGGCATTAACTAATGATGCAGTGTGAGGCCATGTGTCCCCTTTATTGGACCTATCAGTGAGGAACAAGGAAGGTGGCAAAGGGCATGTAGATTAATCAACTAATCTTTTTTCATTTTTTATTAGTTTCTATTTGAGATGCAGTGGCTTGCCTACAACATTGTATATGATTCAGGGGTATAGGTTCACAGTTCTTCAGATATGTCACCACACCACATCCACACCAAGACACCAATAATCCTCCACCTTTGCTTTCCACCCAGCCCTCCTGTTTTGCTAATCTTCAATTCTAGAGTTTAATTTTTAGAGCTGCTTTTGCTTTAGTTTTGTCTGTTTCTTTGTTTTGTTTCTCTATATTGGACATGTAAGTGAAACCATATTTCCCCCTTCTGACTTGCTTCACTTAGCATAATCCCTCCAGATTCATCCATGTCATCACAAGTGGCAAGATCTCCTTCCGTCCTTTTCATAGCTGAGTAGTATTCCATTGGGTATATATACCACATCATTATCCACTCGTGGGTTCTCAGGCACTTGTTTGTTGCTATGACTTGGCTATTATAAATGTTGCAGTAACTAGGAGTGCACATATCTCTACAAATTAAGGGACTTTTCATTGTTCAGGCAGATACCTAAGAGTGGAATTGCTGGATCATATGGTAGATCTATTTTTAATATTTTGAGAAACCCACACTGCTTTCCATAGGGACTGGACCAATCTACATTCCCTCCAACAGTGTACGAGGGTTCCTGTTTCTCCACATCTTGCCAATACTTGTTTCTGGTCTTTTTATTTAATTTTCTTACATCATTGTTCATTTTGACACAGTATTTGCTTTCTCCCTCGGGTGTAGTCCCCATACTGCTCCCACCACCATAGCACCCATGAATCATCACTGTAGTCCTTCATCTCTTCTCCCCTGTACTCTCCCCTGTTATATGCCTCAGATCTATGGTCATCCTGCAAGTTTTGTCTTTTTAAACTTTTGTTTGGTTTCTCTATATTCCATCTATAAAACCATCTGATATTTATCTGTTTCCTTCTGACTTATTTCACTTAGCATAATCCCTTCCAACTCCATCCATGTTGCCACAAATGGCATGAGTTTATCTTTTTTGATTGCTGAGTAGTAGTCCATTGTGTGTATGTGTGATCATCTTGATTCACTCATTTCTTTTAGGGCATTTGGGTTGTTTCCATATCTTAGCTATTGTAAATAGTGCTACAATAAACATAGGAGTTCAGGTTTCCTTTTGAGGAAACTTCACACAGATTTCTATAGTGGCTGGATGGGATTACATTCCCACCAGCAGTGTAAGAGGGTTCCTTTTTCTCCACATCCTCACCAGCACTTTAGTTTTGTTTTTTTTTTTTAATATGGACCATTCTCATTTTTTTTAATATGGACCATTCTTTAATATGGACCATTTTTTTAATATGCACCATTCTCATTGTGGTTTTGATTTACATTTCCCCGATAAGTGATATTGAGCATATTTTCACATGCCTGTTAGCCTTGTGTGTTTCTTCTTTGGAGAAGTTTCTTTACTGTTTCTGCCCATTTTTTGATTGGATTGTTTGCTTTGTTTCTGTTGATTGTATAAGATCTTTGTAGATCTTTTATATCAGTCCTTTATCAGTTGTATGGTGTGCAAATATTTTCTCCCATTCGGTAGGCAGTCTCTTCACTTTGGTTACTGTCCCTATTGTTGTAGAGAAACTTTTCAGTTTGATGTAGTCCCAGCTGTTTCTTTGTTTTCCTTGCTTCTGGGAATGAGTCCTCAAAGATGTTTTCTGAGGTTTATGTCATAGAGTGTGTTCTCTTCTATATATTTTATGGGTTTTGGGTCTTCAAGTATTTTATCCATTTTGAGTTGATTTTTATATACGGTGTGAGATAGTGGTATAGTTTCAATCCTTTGCATGTCGCACCCCAGTATTTCCAACACCATTTTTTGAAGAGGCTTCCCTTGTTCCTGTGTGTATTCTTTGCTCCTTTGTCATAGACTAGTTGACCATATATCTGTAGTTTTATTTCTAGGCTTTCAATTCAATTCCATTTGTCTGTGTGTCTGTTTTTGTTCCAATTCCATGCTGTTTTTATTATAGCTTTGTAGTATAGTTTGAAGTCTGGGAATGTAGTTCTTCCCTTCTTCTCCCTGTTAGTCAGGACAGCTTTGGCTATTGAGGATTTTGTGTGATTCCATATGAATTTCAGCAATATTTGTTCCATTTCCTTGAAGAATGCCATTGAGATTTTAAAAAAGGATTTATTTATGCATACAAGAACTGGGATGTAGGCCAGAGGTGTGGGGGTGGTGAGACGATTCACCAGAGACAGATCGGGGAGCAGAACAGGCAGACCTACTGAAGTACACCACTGAGGGAAGCAGTGGGTGAGGCAGGAGAGGTCTGTTGCACCATGTGGGAATCTCCCCAGCCGGGGATCAAACTCTTGCTGTAGTGGCTGTGGACAGCTTCATGGGCTGAGATTTAACCCATTGTGCCACCAGGGAGGCCCTACCATTGAAAGTTTTATTGGAATTGCATTGAATCCGTAAATAGCTTTTGGTAGGATGGACATTTTGATAATGTCAATTCTTCCAATCCATGAACAGGGAATACCTTTCCATTTCATTGTCTCCTATTTTAACTGTTTTGTAATTGTTTTTTTGTATAGGTCTTTTACACCACCTTTGTTAGGTTTGTACCCAGGTATTTAAAGGTATTAAATTTTTTTTGGGGGGGTACAATCCGATCTTTTATATGGGCCATTCTCACAGGTGTGAGATGGCATCTCTTTGTGATTTTGATTTATATTTCCCTGATAAGTAGTGATGAGCATTACTTTCATGTGCCTGTTGGCCCTCTGTGTGTCCTCCTTGAACATATAGCTCTTTTGCCCATATTTTGATTGGGTTGTTTTCTTTTTGTCGAGTGGTATGAGTTCTTTGACGATCTTGGATTTTAGCCCTTGGTCAGATGTATGATGTACAAATACTTTCTCTCATTCAGTAGGGTGTTTTTTTATTTTAATGATAATTTCTTTTGCTGTGCAGAAGCTTTTTAAGTCTGTTGCAGTTCCATGTGTTCATTTTTTGCTTCTGTTTACTGTTAGTCAAGCTCCCAAAAATGAATTGAAGTCTATATTGCAGAGAGCTTTGCTTATGTTTTCTTTTATGTATTTTTATGGTTTCAAGTCTTACATTCACATCTTTAATTCATTTTGAGTTAATTTTGCTGTATGGTATGAATGGTCTGGTTTCATCATTTTGCATATGGCTGTCCAGATTTTCCAAAACCACTTGTTGCAGAGACTTCCCTTCTCCATTGTATACTCTTGGCTCCTTTGTTGTAAATTAATTGTCCACATAAGTGTGGGTTTATTTCTGGGCTCCCACCTCTACTGCATTGATCTGTGTGTCTATTTTTATTCCAGTACTATACTGCTCAATAACTATAGGCTTGTAGTATAGTTGTAACTCTGGAATTGTGATGACCTCCATTTTTGTCAGGATTGTTTTGGCTATTTAGGGTCTTTTGTGATCATATGTAAATTTCAGTAATGTTTTCTTTCTTTGAAGAATGTGATGGAAACTTTGTAGGGATTGCATAATCTGTATATTGCCTTAGGACGATGGCCATAATAACAATGTTTATTCTTCCCATCCATGATGATATATTTACCTTTTCATTTAGTTTTTAACAATATTTTACAGTTTTCTTTGTACAGATCTCTCTTCTTTTGTTAAGTTTATTTCTTTTTGATGCAATTATATTTTATTTAAAATATTTTTTTTAAGATTGATTTATTTATACATACAGCTGGGGTACAGGCCAGAGGCATGGAGTGGTGAGAGGCTTCACCAGAGACAGAGTGGGGAGCAGAACAGGCAGATCAGAAATACACTGCTGAGGGGAGCAGCGGGCGAGGCAGGAGAGGTCTGCCGCACCATGTGGGATTCTCCCCAGCCGGGCATCGAACTTGCATCGCTGCTGCTGACAGCTCTACAGCCCAGTGCTTAACCGCTGCGCCACCAGGGAGGCCCTCATGATGCAATTATAAATGGGACCTTTGAATACCCTAAAAATCTAGTTCAGAGGAAAAGAAACAATTGAGGCAAATATTGGGAAGCATGAGAAAAGAAGCAGAATGACTGGAAAATCTAGAAGTCCTCTTGTCTGGTTACAATATTTTCAAATAGCATTGAAACCATGACAAACCAATAAAAGGGCAGCAGCAGAGAGATGAGAGTGCCTGGTGTTACAAGGTCACTACCTAGTGTGCTTTCTTGTCATTTCTTTTAGTTCTGGGTGTAAGGGCAACTATTGATCCCAAGGGTAATTTTCCAGTGATCTCAAGTCTGATAAGGACCAAGAATACTGTCATTTTGTACCCATTATTTTTTGAGATATAATTTACAACATTTAAGGAATATAACATGATTACAATTTGTGTACATTGTTCAGTGACCCCCATAATCTAAGAGCTTTATGGTTTCAGGTCTGTGTTTAAGTCTTCAGTCCATTTTGAGTCAATTTTGTGAGTGTTGTGAAATAAGGGTTCAATTTTATTGTTGTGCATACATATTTCCAGTTTCCTATTACAGTTTGTTGAAGAGACTGCTTTTGCTCCATTGGCTGTTTTTTGACTCCCTTGTTAAATATTAGTTAACTCTGTATGCCAGGATTTTATTCTGGGCTCTGTTCTGCTCCTGTACTATGTGTCTGGTTTTGTGCTGTTTCTATTGCCATGGTTTAATAATATAGTTTGAAATTAGGAATCATGATACCTCCAGCTTTTCTACTTTGTCAGGATTGCTTGGTTATTTGGGTTTTTTTTTCCTTTGTGGTTCCACACAAATCTTAGGATTGTTTAACCTATTTCTGTGAAGAGTGCTTTGGATATTTTGAGGCGAATTGTACTGAACCTGTGGAGTTAAATGGCCATTTAAATTCTTCTTATTCAGTACCATGGGATGATTTCCATTTGTTTGATTTCTTTCTGAAAAGTCGTCTAGTTTTCATTACGTAGATTTTTCTATTTCCTTGGTTAAACTTATTCTGAAGTGTTTTCTGATATTTGATGCTGTTGTGAATGGGTGTTTTTATTCTACAGGTGCTTCACCATTATTGTGCAGGAACGCAACTGGTTTCTGTTGATTTTGGTATCCTGCAACTTTACTGAAATATTTCATCCATTCCCAGACTCTTTGATCATATAGTTAATACCAAGGAGTTCATCATATTAGCAAATAGTGACAGTTTAGCTTCCTTTCTAATTTGGATGCCCATTTCTTCCTCTAGCCTAATTTCTCTAGCTATAATTCTGAGTACTGTATTTAATAGGAGTATAAATGGGCATCCTTACATTGTTCTTGATCTTAAAGTAAAAGTTTTCAATAGTTCTCCCCTTAGGGTAATATTAGCTGCGGGTTGTTGTATAGAGCTTTTATTATCTTGAGTTGTGTTCTTTATACACCCAATCTGTTACGGGTTATTATCATGACAGGATGTTGTATTTTGTCAAATGCTTTTTCTGCATCTGTTGAGATGATGGTGTTATTTTTGTTTCTGTTCATGTGATGTAGCATGTGGATTGTTTCACATATGTTAAAGCATCCCTGGACTAAATCTCACTTGACAGTGGTGTATGATTGCTCTGATGTATTGTTAAATTCAGCTTGCGAATATTTTGTTGAATTTTTGCATTTGCATCATCAGAGATACTGACCTGCAATTTTCTTTTTTGTGATGTCCTTGTTTGGTTTGGTATCCGGGTAATGCTGCTCTCAAAATGAGTTTGGAAGGATTCCTTTTCATTGTGGGGGGAGGTGGTGAGAGAAAGGCTGGTATTAATTTTTTGTTTGGTAGAATTCACCAGTGAAGTCATCTGCTTTTGGACTTTGGGGAGGTTTTACATTACTGACTGTTTCATCACTAATATTGGTTTGTTCAGGCTTTCTGTTTCTTTATGATTCAGTCTTGGTAGGTTGTATGTTTCTTGGAATTTATCCATTTCTAGGTTGTCTAATTTAATTGGCATATAATTCATAGTAATCTCTCATGATCCTTTATTTCTGTGGCATTAGTTGTTATGGCTCCTCTTTTATTTCTGATTTTATTTGGACTCTGTTTCTTCGTGAATCTAGCTAAAATATTACCAATTTTATCCTTTCAGAGTACTGAGTCCTGGTTCAGTGATCTTTTTTCTTTTTTAATCTCCATTTCATTTTCATTCTAATCTGTATTTCCATCCTTGAACTAATTTTGGCTTAGTAAGTCCTTTTTCCAGTTCCTTGAGGTGTGACATTAGGTTGTCTTGAGATTTTTCTTCTTAGGGTAGGCATTTATCACTATGAAGGCCTGCTTAGAACTGCTTTTGCCTTTTAGGCCCAAGTCTTGGACAAGCAAATAGGCTTCTTTACCAGAAAAAAAAATAGGGGTGTGTTTCAGTGTGCTGTCTGTGCATCGTGGTAGGAATGGTCGTCTGCCAAGAATTGTCTAATTGTTAGTCTCGTGGGACCTAGGAAAGCAAAGCCCCAATGGCTGCCAGAGGCAGACAATCAAGAGACAATCCCTGCACAGAAGGCAAACAAACCGACCATCAGACATAGAAACCTGGGGGCTGGAAACCTAGAGAAGCTCCCATCCAGGGGAGACTGGTGCTCTGGAGGGCGGCAGAGGGAGAGCGTGAAGATGCTACCCACGAGGCTGGGTCAGGGCAGTCAGGGAGAAAAGGAATTAAAGGAAGAGTCGGTGTAATTGTGGGTCATAGGTGCTGGGGGCTGGGACTTTTGGTGAGACTGTCTCTTTCCTGGCTGCTTTGATGTCGTTTCCTTCTCACTTGCCTCATAGGCAAGAACCAGTCTGCTAGTTTTTAGGGGTTTTCCACACCCCAAAGGAAATGTTCTACAAGTAGTTATAGAGTCACTGTGCCCATGGGAGAAAGTGAGTGCAGGACCTTGGTTATCACTCTCTGGAACCAAAACCTCCCATATATTTTGTCTCCAGAGTCCTCTAGAGAAGATTCTCCAAGGCCTCATTCCAAAGGAAAGATATTTCTGTAACCCTGACATAGCGCTGGCACCACGCCTCGTCCCACTCGATGTTCGGGGTCCAACCATCCATCCCCAAGGTTTCTGTAGTCTCTCTGCTATGGTGGGGTGCATTCCCGTGCCTATTGCCAGTTTGCTGATTTGATGCCTTGCTTCTTCCCATGTTGGTGTCCCTCTTTATAGTCCATGTCAGTCAGGCACGGGGTCATATGAGGAACGTGTGTGCTGGCAGCATTAGGCGCTTCTGTGGTAGCCTCAGACGCACTACAACCGCCAGTGCTCCAGTTCCTCATTTCCCACAGGCCCCAGCCGCTGCAACAGTGTGACTCTTGGAACCCCCGCCCTAGGACTTTGCCTCTCTTCTCCCCCTCATAATTTGTCTCCCCCCCCCACCCCCAACACACCGCTTCTTAAAGATGCAGAAGAGTTTAACTTTCCATTTGTACCTCACATCATGGTCTCCATTTACTGGGTCAAAGATATTTTAATGCATTTCTCAAAGTCCTCTGCTCCCGAGTTTCCTTATTAATACAACTGGAAACCTGAGGGAGACTTTAGATTGTCTCATTTCTAGTCACTAGAAGTTAATTAGCAATTGAACAACCCACTGAGATAAACATACCTTTTCCCCATCTTTCCAGAAACCCCCTTAAAAGGCAAAATAAAGTGTAGTCAGTTTGGATTTTAAGTCATGACTTTCTCTCAATCCAGTTTAGTGTGGGGCAATGCACATTGCCCAGGTTTCCTAAGATACAATTGACATCTATCACTGTATCAGTTTAAGGTGTATAGCACAATTGTTTGACCTATATGTATTATAAAATGATTATAGCAGTAAGTATTTGGCATCCAACATCTCTTTATTTCACATACCATAGTGCCCTCAAGGTCCATCCATGATGTTGGAAATGGCAGCATTCCCTCTTTTTAATAGCTGTATAATATTCCACTGTGTGTGTGTGTGTGTGTGTGTGTGTGTGTGTGTGTGTGTGTGTGTGTGTTTTGCTTACATTTTTCCTGTGTATTTTATGGTTTTTGGTCTTGTATTAAAGTCTTTAATCCATTTTTAATTTTTCTGTATGGTGTGAGCATATATATATGTATATTGTGTATACACACACACACACACACACAACTTTATCCATTCATCTGTTGATGGAAACTGAAGTTGTTTCTATGTCTTAATTATTGTAAATGATGCTGCTGTGAACATTGAAGTGCAGATAGATTTTTGAGGTATTTTCATTTCTTTTGGATATGTTCTCCATAGTGGAAATGATATATGATAGCTCTAGTTTAAAAAAATATTTATTTTATTTATATTTTATTTTTGCATAGAAGAACTGGGGTGTAGGCCAGAGGTGTGTGTGTGAAAGGATTCACCAGAGACAGAGTGGGGAGCAGAACAGGCAGATCTACTGAAACACTGCTGAGGGGAGCAGTGGGTGAGACAGGAGAGGTCTTCTGCGCCGTATGTGGGTCAGCTCCCTGGCTGGGTATCGAACTCAGACCATAGCAGTGATAGCGCTAAGACTTAACCCTTAGGCCACCAGGGAGGCCCTCTCATTTAAATTAAGGGCTCACCATACAGTTTTCCACAATGGCTGTATCAACTTACAATATGACTAACAGTGCTCAAGGGATCCCTTTTTACTGCATCCTCATTAGCATATAATCTCGTATTTTTGATGATGGTCATTCTAACTGGCGTGAGCTGATACCTCAATGTGGTTTTGGTTTGTATTTTTCTAATGACTAGTGATGCGGAGATCCTTTTGTGTATGTGTTAGCTATTCTTAAATCTTTTGAAGAAAATGTCTATTCAAGTCTTCTGCCCATTTTAAATTTCATCATTATTTCCTTGATAATTGAGTTGTATGGGTTTGTTATGTCTATTAACCCCTTATCACATAATACAATTTGCAATTTTCCCCCCATTTCATAGGTACTTTTCCTATTGTTGATGGTTTATTTTGCTGTATAGAAGCTTTTGAGTTTGATGTACTCCCATTTTTTCATACTCTAAAGAATTTAACTTTTTCATTGAGGTAATACTGGCTTACAGCACTGTGTATGATTTAGGAGAATAGGTTCACAACACAACTCCTCAGATGTATGTTACCATTCCAACCACCAGTAATCCTCCACCACAGTACATCAGACCCCTCCCCCTCTGGTAGCCTCAATTCTATACTCATATTTCTAGGGTTTCTTTTGGTTTAATTTTATCTTTTCCTTTGTTTGCTTCTTGATGTTACACACGTGAATGAAATGATCCAGTGTTTGTCTTTCTCCTTCGGACTTTATTTCACCTAGCATGATCCCCTCCAGTCCAGCCATGTGATTGCATGCAAATGGCAAGACTGCATCTTTTTGTCATTGAGTAGTGTTCCATAGCGTATATAGCTCATCTTTATCCACTCATCTGCCCTTGGGCACTCGGGTTTTTTCCATAAAGTGGTGAGTGTAAATAGTGCTGCAATGGACACAAGAGTGCATATATCCTTTGGAATTAATATTTTTGCATTCTTTGAATAAATAAAAAGGAGTGGAATGGCTGGGTCATATGGTAGTTCTATTTTTAATATTTTGAGGCACATCCATGCAGTTTTCCATAGGGGAGGAACCAACCTACATTCCTGCCAACAGTGTATGAGGGTTCTATTTTCTCTACACTTTCACCAACACCTATGGTTTTGATTTGCATTTCCCTGATAAATGGAGAACACTTTTTTCATGAGACTGTTGGCCGTCCATATGTCTTCTTTGGAGAAGTGTCTGTTTAGCTCTTGTGCCTGTTTTTTTATTTGGGTAATTCTTTTTGTTGGGTTCTATGAGCTCTTTGTAGATCTTGCACATTAGCCCCTCGTTGGATGTATAATGGGCAGGGATTTTCTCCCATTTGGAGGGTGTCTTTATCAGTTTCTTCTGTTGTGCAGAAACTTTCTACTTTGTTGTGGTCCCATCTGTTTGTTTGTTCTTGTTTCCCTTGCCATTGGAGTAGAAACCACAAAAACAACCATAAGGCCAATATTATGGACTGTTTTGCTTACATTTTTCCTGTGTATTTTATGGTTTTTGGTCTTGCATTCAAGTCTTTAATCCATTTTTAATTTTTCTGTATGATGTGAGCATAGTCTAGATTTTATTTTATTTTTTGTACATGGCTGTCCAGTTTTTCCAACACTATTTGTTGAGTCTTTCCTTTCTGTTATATACTCTAGGCTACTTTATTGTAAATTAACTTTCTGTTTAAGTGTAGGCTTATTTCTGGGCTCTCAGTTTCTAGAGCCTTGATCTCTTCATCTGTTTTTATTCTTTATTTATTGTTATTTATATCTTTTACATTTTGTATTCCCCTTGGGGAACCCACCACTAATTCACCCGTGATCCATCTCCATGGTCCCCTGTGTTCTTTTCTTCTCCATTTTGTGCCCTTGCCCTCCCTCACCCCCCCCAAGTGTCTCTCTCCTATTTGATGTCCTTATAGTCCTGTTATAAGTGAAACCATTCGATATTTTTCTCTTTCTTTCTGGCTTATTTCACTGAGTATGATCCCCTCTAATGCCATCCATGTCGCTGCAAATTGCATGTGTTTATCTTCTTTGAATGCTGAATAGTATTCCATTGTGTATATGTACCACATCTTCTTGATCCAATCATCTATTTTTGGACATCTGGGTTGCTTCCATACCTTTGCTATTGTGAACAGTGCCCAATGAACATATGGGCGCATGTATCCTTTTGAATTAGTGTTTTTGTGTCCTTTGGGTAGATTCCCAAATAAATCTAACAAAAGACACAAAAAAGTTATACAAAGAAAACTATAAAACACTGTTGAAAGAAATAGAAGACACAAGACATGAATTGGAAGGATAAACATTATCAAAATGGCAATCCTTCCAAAAGCAATTTACAGATTCAATGCTATTCCAATAAAAATCTCAATGACATTCTTCAAAGAAGTAGATCGAATACTGATGAAATTCATATGGAACCACAAAAAGCCTCACATAGCTAAAGCCCTCCTGACGAAAAAGAAAGAAAATGGAGGAATTTCACTCCGATTTCAAACTATACTACAAAGCCATGATAATTAAAACAGCATGGTACTGGAACAAAACAGACACAAGGACCAATGGAACTGAATAGAATACCCAGAATTAAAGCCGCCTATCTATGAACAACTAATCTTTGACAAAGGAGCAAAGAAAATGCAGTGGAACAAGGACAGTCTATTCAATAAATGGTGCTGGGAAAACTGGGCAGCCACATGCAAAAAAATGAAGCTAGACGACTACCTCACACCCTGCACAAAAGCCATCTGTTTTTATTCTAATACCACAAAGTTTTGGTTACTATATTTGTATATGGCTTGCAGTCTGGGAGTGTGATACCTCCATTCATTTTTGTCAGGATTGCTTTGGTTATTTGGGGTCTTCTGTGGTTTGATATAACTTTCAGTAATGTTTTCTCTTTCTTCGAAGAGTGTGACAGGAATATGATAGGGATTGCATTGAATCTGTAAATCGCCTTGAGTAGGATGGCAATTTTAACCCACAGGAAGGACTATCTTTCCATTACTTTGTTTCTTCTACTTTTAATAATGTTTTACAAATTTTGTTGAACAGATCTTTTTTCCTCCTTTATTAACTTTATTGCTAGGTATTTAATACTTTGATATTGTAAATGTGGTTGCTTTCTGGGTTTCTCGTCTAGTTATTTGCATATAGTGATGCAAAAGATTTTTGTATGTTGAATTTTTTAGCCCACTGATTTGTTTCTAATCTTTTTTTTTAATAATATATATTTTTATTATCTATGTCTTTTACATTTTGCATTCCCCTTGGGTAGCCCACCACCAATTCACCCGTGATCCATCTCCATGGTCCCTTGTGTTCTTTTCTATTCCATTTTGTGCCCTTTCCCTTCCCTCCCTCCGGCTCCTTCCTCCCCCCCCCACTGATTGTCTCTCTCCCACCCGGCCTCCCTATAGTCCTGTTATAAGTGAAACCATTCGATATTTTTCTAATCATTTAATGGAGTCTTTAGTATGCTCTATATTATCATGCCATCTGTAAACAGTGACAGTTTTACTTTTCCATTATGGATTTTTTTTTAAGATTTATTTTTATTCATACAAGCTGGGGTGTAGGCCAGAGGTGTGGGGAGGTGAGAGGATTCACCAGAGACAGAGTGGGGAGCAGAACAGGCAGATCGATGGAAATACACTGCTGAGGGGAGCAGGGGGTGAGACGAGAGAGGTCTGCTGCGCCATGTGGGAAGCTGCCTGGCGGGGGATTGAACTCGTGCTGGAGTGGCCGTGGATAGCTTCATCGTTTTGTGACTTAACCCACTGCACCACCAGGGAGGCCCCCAATATGGATTATTTTTTTAATTAAATTTATTTTCTTACATTGTCCGTTTTTTGTACAGTATTTGATTTCTCCCCTTAGGTTTAAGTCCGCATAGTTCTCCCACCACCATTGCACCAGGTACCCATCACCATAGCCCTTGTGCTCATCCCTCCCCTGTTCTGACCCCTTTCCCTTCCCCTCCCCCACTGTTTGCAGCAGATCAGCTTGCAAGTTTTGTCTCTTTTCCTGACCCTTTGTTTGGTTTCTCTGTATTCCACATATAAGTGAAAGCATTTGAGTATATTTCTTTTTCTTTTTGCTCCATCCATGTTGCCACAAATGACATGTGTTTATCCTTTTTGATTGCTGAGTAGTAAATCATTGTGTATATATACCACATCGTCTTGAGCCAGTCATCTCTTCGAGGACATTTGGGTTGTTTCCATATCTTAGCTATTGTGTTTGTTAGTGCTGCGGTAAATATAGCAGTACAGCTTTCCTTTTGTGTTTTGATGTTTTTTGGGAAGAGTCCTAGGAGTGGAATTGCTGGTTCATACAGTAGATCCATTTTCAGTGTTTTGAGGCCTCTCCACACAGCTTTCCATAGTGGCTGGACCAGTTTACATTCCCCACCAGCAGTGTAAGAGGGTTCTTCTTCCACCACAGGCTCACCAGCATTTGTCCTTTCTAGTTTTTTTCACTTTAATTCTCATAGATGTGAGGTGATCTCATTGTGGTTTTGATTTGCATCTCCCTGATAATAATGTTGAACATTTTTCCATATGCCTGTTGGCTGTTTGCCTTTCCTCCTTAGAGAAGTGTCTTTTTACCTCTTCTGTCCATTTTTTTTGACTGGGTTGTTTGGTTTGTTGAGTTGTATAAGGCCTTTGCAGCTCTTTGATTATCAGTCTCTTATCAGTTGTGTGGTGTGTAAATATTTTCTTCCATTCAGTTAAAGGTCTCTTTGCTTTGACTACTGTTTGTTTTTATTTGTTTGTTTGTTTTTTGTTTTTTGCTGTACAGACTTTATTTTGATGTAGTCCCAGCTGTTTGTCTTCTCCTTTGTTTTCCTTGCTTTTGGAGATGAGTCTCAAAGATGTTTCTGAAATTTGTCAAGGAGTGTTTTTCCTGTATTCTCTTGTATATATTTTATGGTTTTGGGTCTTACATTCAAGTCTTTCATCCATATCTGTTTTATCCATGAAAGCCCATATTTGGGCTTTCAATTTGATTCCCTTGGTCTGTCTTTTTCTGTTCCAATTCTATGCTTTTTTTTTATTATGGCTTTGTAGTATAGATTGAAGTCTGGGAGTATAATAACCTTCATTTTTTCCCCCCTTTTAGTAGCTTTGGGTATTTGTTTTTGTTTTGTGTGTGTGTGTGTGTGTGTGTGTGTGTGTGGTTTCATATGAATTGCAGTAATCCATTTCTTTGAGGAATGCCACTTTATTTTTATTAGGATTACATTAAATTTATAAATTGCTTTGGGTAAGATGGCCATTTGACCATGTTGATTCTTCTTTTTATTAGCGGGTAATAGAAGACACAAAGAAATGGAAAGCTATTTCTCTTAACAATGTTTTATAGTTTTCCTTTGTATATGACTTCAACCTCATTTGTTAGGTTTATTCCCAGGAACTAATTTTTTTGGGTGAGACTGCAAGTAGGGTGGCTTTTTAAATTTCTTCTTCTAGTTCATTAGTTGTATATAGGAAGGCAACTGATTTTTGTGTGAATTTTGTTTCCTGCCACTTTGCTGAACTGTTTGATTGTTTCCATTAGTTTTTCTGAGTCGTCTTTGGGGTTCTCTATATTATATGATCTGCAAACATAGTTTTACTTCTTTCCCGATTTGCTTTCCTTTTATTGTTTTCTCTTGTTTAAGTGCTCTAAGATTTCTAGTACTATGTTGAGTAGTGGTGAGAGTGGACATCCTTGTGTTGCACCAGGTCTTAGTGGAAAGGCTTTCAGTTTTTCACCATTTAGAAAGACACTAATTGGGTTGGTCATATATGGCTTTTATTATATTAAAGCACATTCATTTATCCCCAGTTTTCCATGGGTTTTCATCATAAATGGATGCTTAATCTTATCAATGATGCTGAGAAAGTATTTGATATCATGTTTTCTGTTGTTGTTGTTGTTGTTGTTGATGTGGTGAATTACATTATTTTCAGATTTTGAACCATCATTGTATCCTGGTATAATTCCTACTTGGTCCTGGTTTATAATCTTAATGCATTGCTGGATTTGGTTTGCTAAGATTTTACTGAGGATTTTTTCATCTGTATTCACTAGGGAGATTGGCCTGTAGTTTCCTTTGTGTTGTGTTTGGTTTTGGTATTATTGTAATGTTGGCCTCATAAAATGTGTTTGGAAGAATTCCTTCTTCCTTGATTATTTTTTTAAATAATCTGAGCAGGATTGGTATTTCATCTTTTGAAGGTTTGGTAGAACTCATTTGTGAAGCCATCTGGTCCTGGACTTTTGTTTCTTGGGAGAGTTTTGATTACTATTTCAATCTCCTTGCTTGTGATTGGTTTGTTCAGGTTTTCTATTTCTTCCCTATTCAATCTTGGGTGATTATATAATTCTAAGGATGTCCATTTCATCCAGGTTTGTTGAATTGGTTAATAAGCAAGTTAATTGACCTCATTTAAAAAGTCCATATTTCTTATTCTTCTCCTCTACCCCCACATTTTGTTTTTATTGCCCTCCCACTTTTTCCTCTTCTGTGTCCATTAACTGGTTATAAATTTTTATTTATGGTGCTTTTGTCTTTCGAGCTTCATGCTAGCTTTTTAAAATGTGATTGATTCTCCACCTTTACTATATTTACTTGTCAAGCTTGTTACATGGGATTTTCTTTCCCTTTGTTTTTTGCTGCTTCTATGTGTTGTTACTTTAATTTTTAAAGGTGAAGCCCTTTTATTTCTTGCATGGACAAGTTAGTGACAGTGAGTTCTTTTATCTTTTGTCTGTACAGCTCTTCATTGCTACTTGAGTTCTGAGTGGTAACCTACCTGGGTATTCTGGATTAGAAGTCTTTTTTCCTTCCGCACTTTGACTGTATTATGTCATTCCTTCTGGATTGTAATGTTTCTATAAGAAATTCACTGATAATCTTATGGGGGTTCCCTTGTATGTGCCTCATTCGTCTCCAGCTGCTTTTAAGATCCTTGAATTACTACA
>PVIJ01004341.1:63920-119516 GCA_004024925.1 Scalopus aquaticus | reverse complement strand
TTCTCTCCCACCCGGCCTCCCTATAGTCCTGTTATAAGTGAAACCATTCGATATTTTTCTCTTTCTTTCTGGCTTATTTCAGTGAGTATGATCCCCTCTAATTCCATCCATGTCGTTGCAAATTGCATGTGTTTATCTTCCTTCCATGCTGAATAGTATTCCATTGTGTATATGTACCACATCTTCTTGATCCAATCATCTATTTTTGGACATCTGGGTTGCTTCCATACCTTTGCTATTGTGAACTTCTGCCTCCATCCACCTTGTGTGGACAGATGACTTTGTATCAAATCAGGGATCTTATAGAGTAGGGGAGAAGCAGCTACTCTGAGACCACTAGGCCTTATCTCACACAGACCCCCTGCAACAGGCCAGCCATAATGTGTGCCTGCTGCAAATATGATCCAGGGCCTGCTGGACTGTGCCTGAAATGAGCTGCCCCTTTACTTCACTTCTTCCTAGCGTCATCCTCCATCACTCTTCTCTGTGTGTGCTTCTCTCTCTTAGGAAGGAACCTCAAAATTTGCAAACCTGGACAGTAGCGTGAAAGAAAACCAGAAGCGGACTCAGAGGCGGCTTCAGCTCCAGAAGGACATGGTACGAGCGGCCCCCTGCATCCCTGAACCCACAAAGGGCGGGCCCGGTGGGTGACTGGGCGCCTGTGTGGCAGCGGCCCCTTCGCACTGCAGGGCATCTGTGTTTTCAAAAACTGTTCTTCAGCTCTTTATATTCTCAGCCACCCTCAGAAGTTGATAAGAAAGTTATTAGCACACCCATTTGACCCAGTGGGAAATACACATGGATAGTTGCAAATCTTGTTTTCTAGAGCAGATTTTTTTTTCTGGGGGTAAGGAAACATCTGCTGAAATAAACTTTCAATCCTCTTGCTTTGTTCCTTCATCCACTCCTACACTTAGAGGCTGCTGCCTTGGCCTTGAGTCCCCATGGGCTTTGGTTCCTCTATGGGAAAGCCTGTGTCGTCAGCTCTGGACACACAGTGGCTGGGACCCAGCTTCTGCTCCAAGGAGGACTTGGTCTGTGAACTTGGAGATCTTTTTATTTGTCCCAAACCTTTCAGTTGTTTTTTTCCAGCTCTCCGTACTAAACACAAGAACTAACCAGATCTCCCCAGCATTTCAACCCTCAAAGGGCTCGCCTGTCTTGCTCTTTAAAACCAATAGTTACAATCATCTTTACCTTTCTATATGAAACTCTCCGAATTTAGAAGGGAGGAAACCAGAGAGATTAGAGACTGGCAAATCAGAAGCCTTGTCTTCAGTGATTTGCTTCCTTCTTTGGAAATCTGGACATAAATCAGAAACATTGTTATTGAATGCTAGGACTCTTCTGTAACATAAAGCCTATAAAACATTCATTGCGTTCTTTGGTTGTTCAAAGACAAGTTAAAAATAGATGTTAAAAAAGTTATTTTAGTTCAGGATGAGACCTTGTACACACATAGGGAGGAAGGCAGACTGCAGCTGGCAGGAGCTCCTGAAGGACAAACCCTCCTGGTGAGGACCTCAGGAAGCCAAGCTGGCCAAGCGAAGGTGGCCTCCTGTCCCGAGGCCCAGCCTTGCCCCGAGTGAGACCCTGTGTTCTTGCCAGAACTTCGTAAATGCCTCAGTGGAACTTTGGATCAGGAGTCTTCTGTTTGCTCTTCAGAGTGGTTAATGGCTTGGTGACCTGATGGAGGATAGAGATAATGTCCAAGGAAATTTGGCAAAATTTGTATTGTATATACTTGCAGTTAAAGTGCTTCTACTTTCCTCTGCAAAGGACATTGTTTTTAAATAAACTTTTCATTATAAAATTGCAGAAAAGGTACAGGTAGCCCCTGGCGCGTCTGTGAAGCCCAGTTTCCCTCATCATTAACATTGTCCATAACCAAGCACGCGTGTCCCCACTAAGATGCCCACCCTGGCATGCTGATGTTCACTAAACCCAGACTTAATTTGGACTTCACTAGATTTCCATCCTGTCCTCTCTCCATTCCAGGATCCCTGGTTCACTGACCACGTGACATTTCATCGCTGCATTTCCTCCACTTTATGACCGTTTCTGGGCCTTTCCCTATTTTTCATGACCTTGACATGGAGGGATGCTACCCGGTATCTTGTAGAATGTCCCACCTTAAGGCTTGTCTGTTGTCTTTCTAGTGATTAGACTGAGTTTATGGGGTTGTGGAGGAATAGCAGAGTGTTGTGCCCCTCTCAGCACATCACTCTGGGGAGTCAGTGCTGACATCTGGTGTCACCGCCATGTTAGCCATCCTCACTTGGTCAATGCAGAGTTTGCCAGGTTTTCCACTTTCCCCCTTTTTCCTTTGGAAGCCGGTCACGAAGTCTAGTCCAAGGGGCCATTTTAACAGCAATGCCTTGTCCTCCCGACCACACTTTCTCCAGTGGGCAGCAGCTCTTTCTTTTGCAAGCAGCAAAGCCACCCTCGCTGAGGCCACCGCAAACCAATGGGCGTGTCTGAGTCTAAGTGGAATAGAAACTTTCTGTGGGCACACTCGAACGCGCTTGTATGATCTCCTGGCTTTGAGGCTTGGTTCCCACCACCTGTCCTATTTGTGTAGGAATTTAAAGTATTTCATTTGGCCCTTGAATACCCTTAAATAGCCTCCATACACCATCAAGGCTTACCTGGCTTCAGGGTTGCTGTTTCCAGCTAGGAGTAGGCATATTGTTCAGTGGTGCCGCCATGACCCCCTTGCTCCATTAGGAAGCAAATGAAACCCTAAACTTTTCAATAGGAGCAGAGACAGTTTGCTGTGTTTGCTTTCCAGGGGGTGATGCAGGGAACTGTGCCCTACCTGGGCACCTTCCTCACCGACCTGACCATGCTGGACACTGCTCTTCAGGACCACATTGAGGTGAGTTCTGTGCCGGTGCTGAAATGTGACCTGCAGCTGTGCTCTGCCTCCCGGGAGAGAAGTCACGTGCTTTGGCAAACACGAGAAGCCGTCATGTACGTGACATTGTGCTAGATGTGACGAGGGACTAGGGAGTGATCACCAGGTGGCCACTCTCCAGTGGAAGGTGGATATCCGCAGTGGTAGAAATAATAAGAATACAAAGTTGGTAGAAATAGTAAGAACACAAACAGAAGTGCAGCGAGAGGGCCTCCCTGGTGGCGCAACGGGTTAAGCGTAGCACTGTGAAACTATCCAGAGCCACTGCAGCATGAGTTCGATCCCCGGCCAGGAAGCTTCCCACATGGCGCAGCAGACCTCTCCTGTCTCCCCTGCTGCTTCTCTCAGCAGTGTACTTCAGTAAATCTTCCTGTTCTGCTCCCCACTCTGTCTCTGGTGAATCCTCTCACCACCCCACACCTCTGGCCTACACCCCAGCTTGTATGCATAAATAAAAAAAAAAAAAGAAATGCAGTAAGAGAGAAGAGGAGGTCACGGTCAGTTCCACAAGCGGAGACATGTGGCTAGGCCTGGGAAAGGAGTGGGTTTGAGGAAGACCTTGTGGTTGAGTGGGACTCTGGCAGGTGGAGCCAAGGGCATAGTGTGAGCTAGTTGGACTAGGAGGTCAGTCACTTTGGTGAATTTTTAGGAGTTCTTTTTCTTTTTATAGTATTACCTGTTTTAAGTTACTCTTCCTTTACTCCTCCCCTCCTTCCCCTCTTCTCTCCCCCTCCTCTCCCAAGTGAAACCAAGCCACAAAATTCCCTGCTAGTTGCAATAATACAGCACTAAGTAGAGAAGAGACCGGGTCTTTGGACTGAGATTTCAGGATTGCTTGTAGATTCCTGCCTCTCTGTTATTGTAGTCGGGTTACCACTTGCCATTAGCGTTGACTTCACCACTGCTAGGAGTAATCGTTTTGCTTCCACCTCCTGTGTCCTAAGTGTTCACTCTGGCATGCTCGTTCACTTTGCATTTCCTGAGCTGTGTGTGTCTTTACATCCTCTGCCTCAGCTTATCTCAGGAAACACTCATTAGTGTTGGGAATTTTGGGACCGTGACCAATGACTTAGAGGTTCAATCAGCCTATGGAGAAGAGGAGCTGGGAGATGGGGGGGATGAAGAATTGAAACTTCGCTTTTCATGATTCTGTGTAGAAGCAACTTCCCTTCTGATAAACCATTGACAACCAGGTTTCCAGCGTGAGTCAGTGCCCATCTGTTTCTGTTACTTTCGGTCAAGAAAAACTGTATAATAGAACATTTACTCAAGCTTTTGCCTTTGCTGGCTCCGCAGATGTATTTAGATTCTGATTTGTCACTCCTTTATCATGACTGTTTTAGCTGGTTTTGGACACTTGAAGAGAAGGCTGTCTACCTCTCCTGTTATAATTAAAAGGAGGATATTCTCGAAGCCAATGATGCATCTCTTCCTCCGTAGGAGCCCTAATTCGAGTGTCATTAATCATTGTGACTGTATCACCCCACTTGA
Source organism: Scalopus aquaticus (assembly GCA_004024925.1). Classification (NCBI taxonomy): domain Eukaryota; kingdom Metazoa; phylum Chordata; class Mammalia; order Eulipotyphla; family Talpidae; genus Scalopus; species Scalopus aquaticus. The sequence goes on along the minus strand of PVIJ01004341.1, from coordinate 115,108 downwards.
TCTATTTTCATAACACCTAGAACAACATAGACTTGTGTTCCAAAGTAATTTAATTTTGTCCCTTTTTTTCCAATTTCTTTTAGGGTGGGCTGATCAACTTTGAAAAAAGGAGAAGGGTAAGAGATCTTGGCTGTGGTTTTCCATTTGATTTCTTCTGGGCATAGTGAAATGAAAGAAGTAGGGGCTTAAGTTTATTTGTGGAGACAAATAGAAAAGGAAATAGCACTTGTTGTACATTTATCATACACCACTGTGTATGGCACCTTCCTATGTATCATCCCCCAAGAGCCCTGTGAGGGACTTTTGTCATCCTTAATTCAAAGGCAAAGAAAACAGGACTTACAAAGACAAAGTGACTTGAGCAGGGTCTCCCAGTAGCAAAACCAGGGCTAAATCCTGTGCTGCCCTCATTTCTTTCCTTGGCCCTCTCATTTCCTTCTTTACAATATGCTTCAGCAGTAACAGTTTCACACTATTAGGGAGAAGGCATTTCATGTGGATAAATGACACAGAAGAGTTAATAAAGAGGGTCAGCTCCTGTGGGTCTGTTTATGAAAGGAAAAGGAAGGGTCTTTATTGTTCCATGAGGATAACTATTCTTTCCCTTTCCTGTCAGCTTAGGATGGAGTGTGCAACGTCAATTTGAATTCTTCTGTGAATAGTAGAATGGTGTGGTATACACAAAAAGCTACAACAGAAATTTGAAAATTTGTTACAGGTTTAGTGTGAAAATGGTGTATTTAAATAGACATTTAAAAGGTCCCAGGGGAAATGAGTGAGCAAAATCATAACTTCACCCCATAGTACTCTCATTGTCCTTAGTCATTCATTCACGCTTTCATTCCACAAACACTGACTGCAGACCTGGGTCAGGCCCTGTGGTAGGTTTGGAAACAGGGTAAAACCAGAAATTCTTTCCCTTGTAAAACTCACAATCCAAGAGGAAGGTGAACAAACTGACAGGCAATTATAATACAGTCTAATTAGGGCTTGTGGGCAGAAGCTGTAGTTCTTATAGGAACACATAGTAGGAGGGACACTTATCCCCAACTTGGGGATGGGGGGGGCGGTCAGAGAAACCTCCAGAAAAAAATGGCATTAAAGTTGATACCAAAGCTTCAGAAGCTAGCTAGGCTGAGCTCTTTAGTAGCAATACACTAACCTAAATAAATGTCAGCTCTCTGTTCCTGATGGAGTATATTGTATCTTCTTTAGCTTGTTGATAAATGTTCCTTCAGGAGTCTGAGAACAAGGCTGAGTTTATTGGGTGGAAAGTTGACACTCAGGGAATCTGCCCATTGTTGAGTCCCCTATGCTATGTCTTGTTATGAAGTTCAACTGTTGCCTCCAGTTTCCCATCTTTGTCTTTTAACTTTAGAATAACCCTTGATAGTGATTTCCTTTCCTTTTAAGTCTAATATGTTAAATTTTTCAAAAGTTTGCGTATAAAACCTGAAGCTAAAGTTTATACCCATTTCTGACTTAAAAAAAATCTATATTGAAGAATCTAAAGAAGTATAAATACTTGTGGACATAACTGTATACTTGCTTCTCTTGTGAGCTTTAAAAGACTGAGTTAAATGATTTACGGGAGTAATAAAAACCCAAGGATTTGGGAAATCTAAACATTCAAGTTTATGAGGCCCTGGACTGTTTAGATATTCAGCCCTCCAAAAAACTTATTTATTGAGGGATAAGAGTTGAAGAAAAATGGAGGTGGGGAACTGGAAGCTTCCTGACAAAGTATTTTTTTCTTTTTCTCTTAGGAAATGGAAATAAAATTTTTTAATGTATTTGAAACTATATGAAACAGGGCTTTTCTCTCCCTAGAAAGAAAATGGAAAAGATAAAACAAAAGCCACTGTGACCTTAGGTAGTGACTAATTAGGTTGCCTTGGGAGCTTATTTTATTCATATAAATTATTTTTCAAGAAAGAAAGGGCAACAAATCATACACAGACTTCAGAGATTCAGAGTTAGAATGTTTAAGTTCTACAGTTTTATTTCTGAGGGAGGTAGCACTTTAAAGTCCCCCTAGATGGTTCTCTCCATCATTTATCCTCATGTGGCGTGTTTTCATATTGAAAAGATGTTTATTTAGTTACCCTTATCATTCTCTATTTCTTTCTGGTAATCTATCTGCTTTAGGAATTTGAAGTGATTGCCCAAATAAAGCTCTTACAGTCTGCCTGCAACAGCTACTGCATGACCCCGGACCCGAAGTTTATCCAGTGGTTCCAGAGACAGCAGCTCCTGACAGAGGAGGAGAGGTAGGTTGACCTGTTGTCCTTCAGGGTGGAGCCTCAGGGCTGCATGGAGGAATTCTCCATCCACTTGCTCACTTGGCCCTGGATGCAGCAACTCTTCAGTGAACTACTAGGTCAGAGCATGGCATCACAGGAAAAACTGAATCGATGATATCAGATGTGCTTTCCGATTCTCACTTACGAGGATCAACTGAGATCACATCTGAAAAAGCATTGATAGAGAGCTTAGCATCGTCACCACCATCACCTCTGTCACTGTTGTTAACTGCTACTGGTTTTTAGGAAGCTTTCAGTTGGGAAGGAGAGACAGACTCATGAAGAAGTGAAGCATGATGGGTAACCAAAGTCCTGTAGAATCTGTGGTCAGGAACAAGTGATTTGGCCAAGGATGGGGGAAATGGGGAAGAAATCATAAAGGTGTTCGCATTGGGCCTAGCTGTGAAGGAAAGAAAATATTTCACGAGGAGCACATACCAGGACCAAGGCCTGGGCCTGGCACTGGGCATTTGGAGAAGCAGCGAGAGTTCTAGCATGACTGGGACAAGAGGGACAGGTTTGAAAATCATGATTGACAAGCATGGGAAGGTTCATATACTCCAGCGCCTGAGTGCTGACGCAGCATGGGGCTGGGGGGGGTGTTTATATTGTAAGTCAACCCCACCACCTGTTTTTACATTTTCAAATGTTGAAAAAAAAAAAAAAAGAAGAATATTGTGATAGGGGACAGTTGTTTGAAATCAAATTTTAGTATCCATAGAGAAAGTTTGATTGGAACGTGGCCCGTTTATTTACATTCTGTTTATGGTGACTTTCATGCTTTAAAGGCAGAGTTGGCGAAATGTGCCGGAGCCCACGTGGCTTGCAAAGCCTAAAGACTCCCTCTCTGTCCTTTATAGGGAAAGTCTGCTGATCTCTGCTGTAGACAGGGGATTTCCTTTAGAGTTTGTCACCAAGGAGAGTGAAGTTGATAGCAAAATAAGTCTTTTGCTAATGGAGGAAACTGAGGTTTAGGGAAGAATGGTAAATAGTTGGTGATAGAGTTTGAGCCTGTCTTATTCTACCATCTAAGCCCTAAAGATAGTTTGATAATGTCAGGCAGATCATGTAACCACTATAAACTCCACTTTCCTCATTTGTAAGACATGACTCTTGAGCTCCTTTTTAATCCCGGAGTAGCTTGGTCCTGCTTCCTTCAAGCTCAGTGTTTGATCAGAGCACTCATCAGTTGGCGAGGTTTTTTCCTTGCCCATGTAGGAAGCAGTTACTGCCTCTCTTTACACTATCTCTCCAGTGCTCAGTACATGAGCTAACTTTCTCTCATGGTTGCCTCCTTCTGACATAAGAGACACACAGACCAGGGTGGGTGGTTTGCATCATGAGAAAGTCCAGGCTCAAAATATCAGCTGTGTAATTGACTTTTCAGTGATTACAGGGATAATATTTATAATATACCAGTTTCTTGTTATTTCTAAAAATTCCTACGGCTTTTGTTAATATATGAACAATGCCCATAACAATATTCCATTTAAGTAAATATCTGGAGACACCTATAGGTCTTAAAAAGGGGGGGAGAAGTGTCACATAATTAACATAGCAAGCTAATATTCCCCACACTTAGAATTCCCCACCTACCCAGATTAAATACATCTGCTAGCTAGAACTACACGCTTTGATGAAAGCTCTTTCAAATCAGATATAAATTCCTCTTGTGCTTCTGAAATTTTTATCTGTCTGACTGTAGATGTCTGATTCTGGAGCATTTTTAATGTTGGCTGCTTTGACAATGAAAAATCATATTGATGGGCCTTACTAATAATATAGTTGCATTGAAGGTTGTTCACAAAAAACTTCTTCCAGGTCCCTTAGATAAAAAGGAAGCTGGGTAAGGGCACACACAGGAGGTGCCAGGAGGAAGGCAATGGAGAGAAATGGCTCTTCCACTGGCCATCATGGTGGCATGAGAATGACGATGGAACAGAATGGTATTGGGCTTTGATTCTGCCAAAGGACACAGACCCTGTGTGTTTTTGAGGTGTGCAGAACTAACTCCTCCAATCCATGTGCTAGTGTGGGAAGGAGGGGAGAAAGCACTTGCAGAAATTTGTCAACTCTGGCCATTAAGTCAGGCTGACTTTGATGGTGGAACAACCTAATATGTATCTTCTTTGAATAATCAGATCCTTCCTCTGAAACAAGACGAGTATATCTTGTGAATTTAAGTCTGTCTTTGCTTCTCAAGCTCTGGCCTCATGTGCTCCCTCTCTCCCCAGCTATGCCCTCTCCTGTGAGATCGAAGCTGCTGCAGACGCCAGCGCCACCTCACCCAAGCCTCGGAAGAGCATGGTGAAGAGGCTCAGCCTGTGAGTGTCATCCAGGGGTCCTGGGACCCCCAGAGGGTCTCATCAGAGGGGCAGAGGGGAAGTGTATTCAGCAGGGTCTCCCTGAGTCACAGCAAAGTGAAGAGCAATTGACTGATTTGCTAAATAGCTGACCTTTCTGTCATGAACTAAACATATTTTCAGATCCTTTCATTCTGCACAGTTCTCTCGGTATGAATCACAATCAGCTCCAGCTCAGACCCTTCCAGCAACTTCCTTATTGACCTTGGGCCCCACCCTGACCCAGCCATCTACACCCCACCAGGTGGCCTGTAGTCTTTTCAAGTGTCCACCAGATGATGCCACTTCTTGTTTACAAACCTCCGGTGGTTGTATTTGAAGTAGCATGCACACTCCTTATCTCTAGGCCCTGCCTGATCTTCCCCCAACCTTCATGATTGCCTTCCTCTGTCCGGCATCCCCCTCTTGTCCACCTAAATCGAGCCACACTGGTCATCTAGCCAACCTTCAACCACACCAGGTTCATTCTAACCACAGGGCCTTTGCACGATGTTCTCTTGCCCTGGCAAAAGAATATTGGCCAACTCTTTCAATATTGGCAGAAAGGTTACCTCCTTGGGGGCATCCTCTTCCATGTTCTGTCTACCCTGATTACTCTTGGTCATACTGGCTGTTTCCTCCAGGGGAATGTGAGTCACCTGAGAGTGGGAGCCTTGTCCCTCATGTTCAGGGCTATGCTCAGGCAAACGACACCATCCAGAGCTAACGGCACAATATCTTCTCGTTGAGTCCAATCCAAATCCTTCAGGGCTCTTCAGAATGAGCAGCAGCATCTCGCCCCATCCGCCGTCCACATCTGTCCGTCCTCACCTTTCCTCACTCTGTGGTCGTTACACTTCAGCCACCCACCCTTCCGGGACATGTTGCACATTCTCCATTTCTTTTGCTCCATGGCACACTCCCCACTTCCTGCAACTCTGCTGAAAGTTTCCCCTCTTAATGAGCCTTCCTGACCTCCTTGTTTAACATAACTACCTGCCTCACCTGCCCTTGGGCAGCCTCTCTCAGCTTTGCCTACTTTGATTTTCTCCATTGCACTTACTTCCGTCTGTCACACTGTGCATTGTACAGTACTGTGTGTGATCTAGAATGCAAACTCTGTGAGGACAGGTGCGTGTATGTCTGTTTTGTCCACTCATGTAGCCCCAGAACCTGGGATGGGGCCTGCTTGTAGTAGATGATAAATAAACATCCAGTGAATGAACATTTGAGCATGTACCAACAATACATGTGTTTCTCATCCAGTCCACAAAGCAGCCTAGCCAGTAGGCCCTACTCTTATACCCACTTTATAAACCAGGAAAGTGAGGCACAGTGGGGCAAACAGTATGTTATTACCAGAGGATCTGGATTCAAACCCAAGATTTGACTCTAACACCATGTTGATAAACTTTTACCATATCGCCTCTTAGAAAAATACTTTCTGAAAGTAGAAGAAGGAAAGATGAAATGGGAGGTGTGAGGGAAGAAAAGAAGGAAGAGAGAGCATGAGGAGGAGGGAAGAAAGAAGGAGGGACGGTTGGTTGGATCCTGTGCTTTGATTGTGGTGTTTTTTTTAATAGATGAGCCTTAAGATGACCTGGTATCTGTCATTAGACTCTGAAAGACATTAATTAAGCTAATGAATCTAATGAAGACTCAAGAGGTTACTTCAAGGACACAGGATAGAACAATTTGACGAGTCCATTAGCTCTTCTTTTCTGAAGACATACATCTGTGTCTGATCTTTTGGGTGACAATCTTCCTTGGCCACAGACCAGCAGGAACAGTGACAGGGCCTCTGTGGCCTCTTTGGGGTCCCTTAGATAAAAGGGAAGCTGGCCTGGGAGATCCCAGCTGTGCCAGTTATGGTGTGAACTTCTGTTTTGTGATTCATGAGGGGAGACTAAAAATGCCCACCTCAGTGGGTTATTGTCAGGACCAGTGGACGTAACGCTCCTTCAGCAGTTCCCAGCTCTCACTGCTGCCTGCAAAACTGCCAATATTTGCTATAAAACACCTTTCTGTTGCTATCTCTTTCATTCTTTCATTTGAGGGGTGAGGGACTTAGGATTTTGACTGTTTCTATGGGTTTTCACACTTCCCAGCCCCAAACTCCACCACCCTTTGAGTCACACTGAGACCTGGAGTGGGCTGGCACATGGCCTTGGACCTGGTCATGTCCGTGCAGCCTGCACAGGCCCTTCCTGGGTGTGCATGGTGTGGTCTCCTGCTCTCAGCAGCTGCTCGGACTTCTGCTTGATTCAGGTGGTCAGAGGCATTTGAGGATTAGGTTGGAACATGTGATTTTGTAGGCAGCCTCATGCAGGTAATCCTGATGTCTTGCCAACCCTCTCTCTTTGTTCAGATGCCTGCCCTGGCTCTCCCATCCACTAGAGTCATTTCTATGGAATGTTCCATAGTTATGCTGTCTTTTTTGCTGCTACAAATATGGGGGAGAATGAGCTCTCTTGATCTCACCCAAGTGTCCCAACCAAGCCTTGTCAGCTGGGGAGGCCCATATGCACACATGGGGAGTCAGGTTCTGATAGGTGAACCCAGGACTGTAGGCATCTGATTGGTTCTCTTGCATCAGAAAGAAATGGGAATTTCTGTACTTCACAGGGCAGCTACATGTCCTTAAGGAATAAATACCTCCGCACAGTAGGTCTAATCCTAAGTACCGTTGCTTTTGCTCCTTTGCTCTTCCTCCTCGTCCTCAGGAAGTGGCTACTTCACACTCAGTGTTATGTGACAGCTTCTCCTCTTTTCTTCTCCGACCCAAATATGCATATTTATTATGCTGAGTGCTTGGTTGTCCCTGGGTCCTCTCTCTGCACCAGCTGTGGCACAGAAGGTCATGGTTTCCGTGAGGACATTCATGTGAAGTCTGGGAGAGGCAGAACCCTGCACAAAGTGTGCTGGATGGAGACGCAGCCCATCTTACCAGTGAAGTTTTGCCAAGATGCTCAGTTTAACCCTTGGTGCCTGCAATCGAGTTTGAACATTTATTATGAAAACAAGTCACATGCCCCCTGTCTTATTTCTTGTTCATACATAGCGTGTGTCATTCATTTCCAAAAGATTATGTTTTTACAAATCTGGAAGATGTAGTTTTGCTCTCCTCACTTATAAGGACTCATCACCCAAAGCGAGATTTGAGAGCCTTAGGGAGGAGTGTTCAGGGTGAAGGTCAGAGATGCCTACGCTGGCCCTGGAATCGTCACAGAGCAAGGCGTCTTCATTGAATTGTAGACCCTTTGGTCTCGGAACAATTTAGTTCTAAACCAGAGACTCAGATAATGGGGTGAGGATCACTTCTTCACAGCTCTCAAAGCTCTACCTTGTAATTCATGGAGCAATCTTCTGACTTCGATGTTTGCTTTTGAGAAGTCTGACATCTGTTTCCTCACTGTTCTTTTGTAGTATGCCCGTACTCCTGTTGCTTTTAAGAACTTCTTTGATATACCCTACTGCAGTTTAAGCGGGGTGTCAGTATTATTTACTAGATAATAATACAATTTATTATTTGTCTATTCAAGATGTTATGCCTGGATCTGAGGATTCGTGTGGTTCATTATTTCTGAAATCTACTTAGTCACCATTTTCAGATATGGTCCCTCTTCCATCCTTTCAGTTGTCTTCTTCTGGGCTCTTTACACACATGCAGGCATTTATTACTCTATTCTCTGTATCTTTTAACCTCTCTTATTTTGTATGTCTTTAGATTGTTGATACTGATTTCTGGGTATTTTCTTTAGATCTAACATCTTTTATTTTTATTTACTCATTCATTTATTTATTTATTCACTTACTTTTTGCATGGAAGAGCTGGGGTGTAGGCAAGAGATTGGGGGGTGAAAGGATTCATCAGAGACAGAGTGGGGAGCAGATCAGGCACTAAGGGGAACAGCGGGCGAGACAGGAGAAGTCTGTTGCACCATATGTGGGGTAGCTCCCTGGCCGGGATTGAACTCAGGCTGTAGTACTGTTAGCACTGAGGCTTAACCCCTAGGCCACTAGGGAGGCCCAGATCTATCTTCTTTTAAACAATTGTATTCTTCAACAGTTATTTGTTATTTAATCCTTCCACTGAGTTTTTATTTTAATTAATCACATTTTTCACTCTAGTAGTGAATTTTTTCAAATCATCTTCCTGTTCTTCTGCTATAGAGTATCTTGTCCTTAAATCCTATTTTTTAATCTTTCCTCTTAAGTTTATAACATTTTAAACATACTATTTTAGAGCTTGGCTCATGGTAGGCACTCAAATGTTTGTGGAATGAACAAACGAATTTGTTTCTTTTTGGCAGCTCCTGTATCTGAGGTTCTGAGGGGTGTAAACCTGTTGTTTGTTTGCATTCCCTATTTTTCACAAGGGGAGTTTCTTTGTATGTATTTTGTAATTTTGCATTATAAGTTTATCTTTATCAGTAAATTCTCTGTAGCCTGGGTTGAAGGCATATTCCTCCAGAAAGATTTCTTTTGGGAATTTTAGTTCCTCTAGGAATCTCACTGACCTGAGGGTTCCTAATTCCTAGACCACTTAGGCAGCAAATCCAAGTGGAATGCTAGTCAAGACCACATATGATTTCAGGGGAAAATTTTCTTCCAGCCAAACTCAGGCGAAAGCTTCCCAGTTGTTTCATGGGCCAGTAGGAAGATATTTTTCTAGCCTGACTTTTTACTGAAGGTGCAGTCCCGTGAGAGTCATGATTCTGTCTAAGGGGTGTCAGTTCCAACTCCCCCACCTCATACAAACAGAAACCCTCATCATTAGACCTCCTGTCTGTGCCAAAACCTATGTCCCTAGTCTGCCAAGATTGATGCCTCCCACTCTCCACCCAGAGCAGCTGCAGATTTAACTCACATGCTTCTGGCTTTCACTTCCTCTTCGTTTCTGGTCTATCCAGATTTTCCTTACTATTTAGCAAATTCAACTTTAGAAAGGATATTTAATGTTTCTTTTCTGGTTGTTTGTAGCTAAGGGAGTTAGGTTATTGTCGTTCACCAGACTTTGGAAACAAAAGTGTTCCTCCTTGGTTTCCGAGGCAAAAGAGTGCCAATCTTCTTCAGCCTCTTAAAGGTCATTTTATGGTGGGAAACGATGGGGGTTGGTGGTGGGATTTTGATCCTGCCAAAATGGGCTTAGGCTGTGAAAAAAATGGAGACATTGACCTTGAAAGACCCTGGATTAATATGGTGTCTCATCCTGCTAAGCAATCTGTTTGTTCTTTGAAGTTGAAAATAACCTATTGGGACAAGATATGAACTAGGATCTGTTCAAACCTTTATAGCAAGTATTTTCTAAAATAATAACAACAGGGCATGCAATGAGAAACATGAAGGACTTAATGAACACAAATGCTTAATCATGGATTCCAGATTCATCAGAACCCAAATCTCTGGCATTATGTTTTCTGCAGACTATTTCTGGGGTCGGACATTATCGCCAGTAGCACTCCCAGCAAAGAGCAGCCCAAGTCCGCTGCCAGTGGGAGCTCTGGAGAAAGCATGGACTCCGTCAGCGTGTCCTCCTGTGAGTCCAACCACTCTGAGGCTGAGGAGGGCTCCATCACTCCCATGGACACACCCGATGACCCTCAGAAAAAGGTACAGACCTCCTTTTCCAGAATTCCCATTACAGGCACCTGCCAAGTGTTTGCCACATGAGGGATGTGTTTCCAAGTGTATTCATGTGTTTTCATGTGTCGATGACAGGTACAAATGGGGAACCCCATTTGTTCCTCGTAGAAGCAGGTGTAAGAGCAGTGAACATGGTGGTTACTTCACCTAGCCTTGGATGTACAGTTCTGTACCCACATTCAAAGGCAACTGAAGTCTTGTGACTCCTCACTGGAGGTATACTTTATTTAGAGGGTGTGAGAGTTTCTTAGAAGAGGCAGTACAGTCAGGTGGTGAAGCTGTGCCAGCATCTTGGCATCCTGCCTGCGTCCGCCAAGCCTTGACCACTGCCACACAGCAAACCACTCCAAAACACGGAACGTTAAACCCATGTGTTGTCACATGGGTCTGCAGCTTGGGTGGTTTGGGTTCAGCTTGGCCCTAGGCCGTGGGTTTGGTCCAGGTCTGCTCTACCTGCCTCTTCCTCTTTTTGAAGTAGTGGCCATGCTTTTAACTCGCTAAGGCAGAGGGACAAGAGAGTGAACAACCCCTGCAAGGAGATGGCGATTCCTCACATGGGTCATAGCTCCCAACATTTTGGTCACCATAGAGAGTCATGTGGCCAAGCCCCAAATAAATAAAGGAGTCCAGGAACTGTACTGCACTTCCGGTGGAGAAACTACAGAGTCAGTGGGCAAAGGGCATGGAGCAGGGGAGGGTGAGGCGTTGGTAACAACATACAGTCTACCCTGTGCCCCCAAATGGAAAGTCGTGAAAGGTAATAAATTCCCATAGAGATGTTCTGTTTTCCATGGCTGTATATATAAAAAAGAAAAACAAAATATCCATCTTAATCTTCGTCATACATCTGCTTCAAGGAGATTAGGCCCGAGACATCTACTTTGACAGGACTAGAATCTGGGCTGTTCTGGGAAGGTTTGACCAGACCTGCGGTATAAGTGACTCCTGGCCCAGCAGGTCGACTGTTGCTAGCATCCCTGTTGGTTTGTATCCCCCATTCTGCAAGGGACCTACATAGCAACAGCGGTGCGGGCGCCCTCCAGTAACCTGTCACCCACAGGCCACTCCAGACTCCGCTGACTCAGGTGACTTGCCTGCTGGACTTGCCACCTTTCTGCCTGGGGCCTGGGGCACGTCCTCCCAAGCCCGAGGGAAGGGCTGTGCAGACGCCGCGCTCACAGGCCTGCTTCCCAAGCCAGGGGTGTGGTCGTTCTCCGTGACTGATGCAGCACGAATGTGTCAAAAGCAGGAGTGGGGGATCCTCCTTCACCTTTAGCTGGTTCTGATACTTGGGGGCCCGTGCGGGTGGTGGACAATGTGTAAAGTGACAGCTGAGGCAGTGCCGCGTGCTTGTTGGGCTTCTCCCCACCGCAGTGGTGTGTAGATGAAACCTAGGTCCAGATCAACCCTTTTACAACTCTGCACACGCCCGTGTTGTGTGACTCTGGTCTCCGCCCTCATCATCCTGACTCTTTAATTCCTTGCACGAGTCATGAATTTTTAATCCCTTGGATGGACCTTTCTCAGAGTCATGAATTTCTTTAGCTTAAAAATGAGTGGTTGACTGAGTTGCTGGGCTGCACAATCCCTGCGTGTTAGCAGGAAAGGCCTGGGTCTTGCTCGGACCAGCCCTAGACCCCATGACCTCCACAGCCCGCTCCCCTCTGGCCTGCACCCTCTCACCCCCTCTCTCCCCCCCACCTCGAAGTCTCTTCGAGTGAATGGTCATGTGCCCCTTCTTTCTTCATTCCCCTGATCATTCCCCTAAATTGTGGTACAATTTAGCTTCATTCTTAGACATTTTTTGTAACTTTCTGCAACAAGAATTGATATTTGAAATGATTCAATTTAATGATTATGGGAACATGTTCTAGGGTGTTTGGGGCATGTTGTTTCTTTGGTCGTTGCTGTTGCACATATGACACCTGTGTCGTTGATGAGGAAAGCCCGTTGGTTAGAGCAACTCATTCCTTAATTACCCTTGATAAGCAACATGGAGATGCGTGTAGTGGATTCTAGCAGCAAATGTGGAGGGTGGTGGAGCTTCCCAAGGCTGCCTGTAGAAACAGGGCTTCTGCCACTGGCTCTATTTCCCTTAACTTATTCTGCTCATCTTTAGAATGCTGGAAATTTTGTTCGTAAGACAGCTGTGAGACCAGAATGAGGTAATATAGAGGAGAGCTGGTCTCAAAAATTCGGTACTCTGCATCACTGGAGAAGTGTCATCCTCCGTCCATTCACCTCCAAGGTCAGCCACGGGGGCTACTGCCTGCTCTGTGGGCCTGCAGTGGTCAGGGAACTTGGAAACATCCTGGTGGAGCGGTGACGCGGTTTCCCTGGGGCTTCAGACAACTCAGCAGGAGAAAGGCAATGAGACCAGGGGACTCCAGGGGCCTTCTCAGGACTGCTCTACCTGCAGAGCCGCATAATCTGTGGTCCTTAGTTTAGAAAGTTCCAAAAAGTATTGGCTGCTGCTACAGAGTTTGATTGGGAAGTAGAACCATGACAGAAGTGGTCTCTGTGGTTTGTCAGGCATCATCTTGCTGAAGCAGCAGGACTCTCTAGATAAACTTGGTAGGCCTTTTTTTTCAGCCCAGTCCTTCCCAGCGCTATGTTGCGCTAGAGTCTGGTGTATACTGCCATCTGCTGGCCATCTTCTTTAAGAGCAGTTAGAAACTAGGGAAATGGAAATGTAAGACCCACCCAGCCAGGTCACACATGGAGTCACCCATAGGCATCTGCTTTGGGGGTGCTCGTATCAGAGTCCACATACGCATGTGCTGTGGGCTGTGGTTATGAGCCTCTGCATCTGCCTGCTTTGAATATCGCAAGCACACAGTGGCCAAGATTCTAATTGGTTTTCTTCTGGCGTGTGTCCATTTTCCAGCTCTCCGAGTCGTCCTCATCCTGTTCCTCTATCCATTCCATGGACACGGCCTCCTCAGGGATGTCATCCTTAATCAACCCCCTCTCCTCCCCTCCGGCCTGCAACTCCAATCCCAAGATCCACAAGCGCTCTGTCTCTGTGACATCCATTACCTCGGCCATGCTGCCTCCCGCTTACAACCACCAGAACGAAGACACCTGCATCATCCGCATCAGTATCGAGGACAACAACGGCAACATGTACAAGAGCATTATGGTAAGAGGCCCGTCCCCACCAGGAGGGCTTGAGCCAGTGAGTCACTGGGGTCATCCGCCTGTCGGTCTCAGCCGCTCAGACTGACACCCTGACCAGCCGCGCTGTTATCATAGGTATGAGTGGCTTCCATTCACACAAAATGAGCATGTGTAAGCGCCCCAGTCTCCTGGAGTGAGGACTAGTAATGCATTGATATAAAAATCTACATGCCAGTCATGCATCTTTTACATCTTAAAAATTGCTAGAACTTACTCAGCCAGGTGAGTCTCACCCTCGTCAAAACTAGCCAGTTAGATGGCAGTGAGGGGGAAGATGCCACCACGTGCACCTTCTCAGCTTGAACCGCCATGTGTCCTCAGCAGTGTCCTGTGCGGTGGCAAACTCTTCTCCTTTGATCATTTGGAATCAAACTTAGTTATCAGTGTGGATGATCAAGCTGGAAATCCATTTTTGAGTCCCTGAGAAACTCTCCTAATAAAATTAATGAGCTGGAACTTTTTTCAGTTTCTTTTTCAAAGTGTGTATCTGAGCACAGCTCCAAAATGTCAGTCTTCTTGGAATTCTTGTGGAGCCTTTGGGGTAGTAGCCTTGGGGATGTGAAGTGGTGTGTTTATTACAAGAATGGACTCTTTCGTCTGCAGATATACTGTGTATTGAAAAGCAGATACTCCTGTGATATGCAGATGCAGTTGCACAGCTAACTCTTAAGTCTCGCCCCCCTTCCTCACTCCCCTTCTGTGCAGGCGCGCACTCCCAGTCTCAGTTCTGATTATCACATCGGTGACGTGGAGGAAGTGTCTTTAACATACTAAAGAAAAGCTTTACTAAAACCGTCACCATACCAGCCACATACTTAGTGAACATTCTGTCCTAGTCATTGGACCAGGCTTTGTGGAGAAGAAGAAGAATGAGGCATTTCTGTCTTGGATGCAAAGATAGTAAAGCATTATTCAAAGTATAATGACTAAAAAGGCCAGACCAGATCATAAAGGGCCTAGAGCCCACACAAAGGAGCATGTGTGACTCTTAAGATGCAAGGGGTCCTATTGATGACTTTTAAGTGACTGTCAGAGCTGACATTGTGGGGACTTGATGCTGCGGTGCAGGGGGATGGAACTGGGGAGGAAGCAGGTTTGAAAATGGCTGTCATTCTCCATATAGGAGTTGACAAGGACTAAGACGATGGCCACATAGCTAGAGCTGATAATGGATTTTTGAAAGATATTTATGAGGATTATAAAAATCTATTCATTCAGTTATCAACCTTTAGTTACTATTGTGAAGGTTGAGGAAGAGGCAGGACTAAAGGCAGTCCAGGCAGCTTGGTGGTTGGTGGCTCTGTTCAGTGAGACATGAAGTAGTAGAGGAGGAAGTTTGAGGGACATTTAAATCAGAGGCACCAGGGCCTCCCTGGTAGTGCAGGGCTTAAGTCTCAGCGCTATCAAGATATTGCTGTGGAAAAAAACAAACAAACAAACAAACAAAAAAAGATATTGCTGTGGCACAAATTTAATCCCCGGCCAGGGTACTAACCCACATGGCGCAGCACACCTCTTCTGTCTCGCCACTGCTCCCCTCAACAGTGTAGTTCAGTAGATCCGCCTATTCTGCTCCCTACTCTGTCTCTGGTGAGGCCTTTCACCACCCCCGCCCCCTTACCTCTTGTGTAGTTCTTGTGTGCATAAATAAATAAAATGAATCTATGCATACCTCAGTTGTTGCATGCATAAATAAATAAATCTTTAAAAATTTTTTAAAACTAATTTCACTTAGAAATTTTTAACATGACTTCTAACCTGTGTCTACTGGACGGTGCTGGCTCAGCATCTTTGCACCAGGATGCATGACTGAGCTGGTGATACTAGTCGCCATCATTAGTTCCCTTCTGTATTGTGTGTGGCACAAAGTAATACACATCTTGTCCTTGTTTGGACACACCAGAGGAAGTTTAAGGTAAAGAAAATAAAGAGTATCCGGAGCTTTCTCCTTAAATGGGTTTGAAATTGACAACTGTACCTGACATTAGCCGGCTTCATCAGACAGCCATCTTCCCAGGAGAAAGGTGTCCTTTTTCCTTAAACTTCATGCTCCTCATCCAGTGTGGCCCAGTGAGGGGAGCCCCATTTGGGCCTATGCCCCAGCTCGTATGCATGAATAAATAAATCTTAAAAAAAAAACAGAGGTTCCTCCTTTAGGATTCTGTGTGCACCTATTTCTCCTTTACGAATGATATGACAGATGTTTTGGTAAAAGCCACATGAGCAAGCGCTCTGGGGTGACAAGGACTCCATTGTAAAGTGTTTCCTGAGTAGCAAATGCTGGCCTCTGCCCTGACCAGGGGGAGGCGAGCTGGAGCTGCCCTTCTCATGCTCACAGTGGCTTTCTTGGAGGAAGTTCGACTTTGATTTTTTGGTGATTGCCTCTCTTCTGGCCTCTTGGTGAGAATGGCTTTTATTTTAAAGATCAGAATAATCTTTTTATTTGCTTTCTTTCAAACTTGAAGATAGCACCCCAGGGTTGATCCAGAACCAGCCCCCCTTTCCTGCTGCCTGAGTGTCCTGCAGAGAGCCAGCTGGTGGGCAGAGATCAAAGGGAGAAAGTCCAAATTGGGAGTGAGGGGAACCTTTCCTTGTGCTTTTATTTTTCAAAATGGTAGATTTATTATTTTCCAACATTTAGAAGTTGATTTTCGTTGGCATATAGTTTACATGCAATTATATAGATCCTGAGAATCCAGTATCTGGGTTCTATTAACTATATAAATCTGTGTAACTGCCACCCCACGTGTCTAAGGAACATTTTTCATCAGTGCCATCTCCTTGTGCCCCTGCCAGTCATCTCTTAAGCCTGTTAGTTTTCTTTTTTTTAAGATTTATTTACTTACGCATACAAGCTGGGGTGTAGGCCAGAGGTGTGGGGTGGTGAGAGAATTCACCTGAGACAGAGTGGGGAGCAGAACAGGCCGATGGACTGAAACACACTGCTGAGGGGAGCAGCGGCCCAGACAGGAGGGGTCTGCTGCGCCACGTGGGAAGCTCCCCGGCCGGGGATCAAACTCCTGCTGCAGTGGCTGCAGATGGCTTCATAGGCTGAGACTTAATCCGTTGTGCCACCAGGGAGGCCCAAGCCTTTTAGTTTTCTAATGCCATAGGTTCCTTTGGCCTACTTTTGAAAAAAAGGACTTTTGTAGTATGTAACTTTTGTATTTGGTTTCTTTTGCTCACATGTTTTTGAGATTTGTCCACACTCTGCATCGATCAGTTCTTAGTTCCTCGGAGCAGCTGAGTAGTGTGCTCATGTGAATGTGCTACAATTTCTGTATTTATTTCCCTGTCCACCTACTGATGGGGATTCACATTGATTATAGTTCATCGTCTATGCATGAATTTGCTGTGAACATAAGTCCTTCAGCAGACACCTGTTTTCATGTCTCTCCGTAAATGCCTAGCAGTGGGATTCCTGGGTCGTAGAATCACTCATGTTTTTTGAAAGGATCCATGTGCAGATCTGCAGCCATTTCCAACCCATGGGTTGTAACCAGTGCTATAGCAGCAGCTCAGCAGGTAGGGGTGATTTTTGTCCAGACACCAGGTTACCAGCAACTGTATCTGGTCCAGGTAAAGAGGCTGCTGTCCACTTTCCTCAAGACCCTCGTATGTATTCTTTTACTGGAACCTCACCCAGTGTGGGGGAAACAGCTGTTACACGTACTCCCCGTGTTCAGAGGACACGCTGGGACCCTGAGGGTGGATGACTTGCCCATCACCTTGCGGCTGTGCGGCGTGGAGGCAGATCTAGAACCCAGGGAGTTCCAGCTCTGGGTCCTGTTTTCATTCCTGGGCCACCTCTCCTGGAAGGGCTCTCACAACACCAGCAGCAGGAACAGGAGCGTCAAGAAAACTCTTTTCAGGACACATGAAGCTAATACTTTCCCATCCTATTCATTGTCATTCCAGTTGACGAGCCAGGATAAAACTCCTGCCGTGATCCAGAGAGCGATGCTGAAGCACAACCTGGACTCCGACCCGGCTGAGGAGTATGAGCTGGTGCAGGTCATCTCAGAGGACAAGGGTGCGTGCTCCTCCTCATGACCGGAAATTAGATGTGTGGTCATTTTTTTTTTTTAATAAAACCAAGTGGGTTTTTTTTTTAAGATTTATTTATTTATACATACAAGCTGGGGTACAGGCCAGAGGCATGGGGCGACGAGCGGGTTCACCAGAGACAGAGAGGGTAGCAGAACAGGCAGATCAGAAATACACTGCTGAGGGGAGCAGCGGGCGAGGCAGGAGAGGTCTGCCGCGCCATGTGGGATTCTCCCCGGCTGGGCGTCGAACTCACATTGTGCGCTGCCGACAGCTCCACAGCGCAGCGCTCAACCACTGCGCCACCAGGGAGGCCCCCAAGTGGGGGTTTTAACTGTGCAAGGGTGCAGGTACATGGAGAACCATCATCTCACCTACATCACCTCACCTGTGCATCCGCTCCTTCCCTAACCACCTTTGTTTTTCCTCCAGTTTTGCTAAGATTCCTCCTACCCATTGTTTGTGAACTTCTCATCAAGCATTCTTCTAGGGAGCGGTCTTTCCCTCTGTCAGAGACAGGGTAGATGGGGGTTCTGTTGGTCACACACCTCCTTTGCCTAATGTGTTTCTAAGCTGTGTGTGAATCTGAAATGTAGCAGCTCCTGCCACAGTCTATCATGTGATACATTAATCTCTAGTCACAGCCCCTCCTGGAGTAGCTAATGTTTCTAACAACAGAATTTGAAGGTTCTTCCCCTCTCACTTACTGAGACAAAGAACTGGCGTTCGATGAAAAGCTTCACTATGCCTGGGCACTCGCAGTTTAAAGAAATTCCTTTTATGAAAGCCCTGGGCAAATACACCATCAGTGTATCTTATTTCCTAATTTGATTTGGGGTTGTGTCTGTTGAGAGAGGAGACAGACTGGTAGGAAGCTCCTCCCTACCATGTCCCCTCACAGAAAGCGCCTCAGTCCAAATTAAGTTTCTGTCAGCCCCGTCTGCTGACAGACCAACAGAGGGCTGTTCGCCAGTGCCGGTGAGCAACCCCCCAACCCCCACCTCAAGAAAAAGAATTGAAAAGAAGTTGGGAAAGAATTTGACCAACACGGTTTTCTTGTGACTAGCAAATCACCCAGGGCTGTATCTTGGGCCCACCAGAGAATGGCTGAAAGTAGAGTAGTGTCTTTTCTGAGATTGAACAACTCTGGTCTCTGAGAAAATTATTTTCCAGCTACCTCTAGGAACTTTACTCATTCACTCATCTGAGTCCCAGGTTGTGGGGCGAGCCCTTCACAGTCATATCTTTTCACATGTCCACAGTTACAATTTTAAGCCTAAAATGCAGGCTCTTGAATTTTACCACGTCGCTCACAAAACAATGCTAGGATGAGGCAGGTGGGTCTGAAGATCCCGGTCAGCCCCAGCCCACCTTCATTCATGGCTATGGGGGAGCAATGGGGCTCCTCAGGCCTCTGTCCTTCAGTAGTAAAACAGAAACCACACCCACTTATGCCTCAAACAGCACAGGGATGATTGTGAAGATTACAAGGTATATGTAACAAAGTGCTTTGGGGACAGGCTTCATGTTCTTTAGCTGTGAGGTAAATTATTACTCACCGGGAATATGTGGTCAAGAGGCTGGGGACACTTTAACGGAGTTACTGTATAGCGAACCATTGTACAAATAATGAGACAGAATCACTGAAAACCCGATCACATGAGGATGGCTGTAGGATCTCCGCATTTGAAGTTAATTTAAGGTTCACGTAATTGAGTTGAGTAGTCAGACACCTCTACTTGTTCATTGCCTTCAAGCTAGACTTGCACTTTCTACCTTTTTTTGAATCCCCTGTTTGTCTTTTTAGAGACCCACTACCCTTGAGTGCTAGATAATATATATTGTCTTAACAATAAAAATAAATGAAAATTACTTTGCTCACTAATTTCATATTATACCCTGGAGTAATCCTTCAGGAACTGTAGCTGTCTTGTTGGGAGTCACTCAAGGAGCAAACGATGTAAATGTTAACAGATATACACAGTCTCAATGTGGATGTCCTTGAATACCAAATTGTAAACTCTTGAAAAAGCAAGGCCACAAATGAATACAACACTCGATTGGTTTGGGATTATTTTGAAAAAATGTGTGACCATTCCAAGTAAAGAGTTCTGGAAAGCGGTGTGGATTTTCTACCTTTTCCCGTATCACTGGATTTTCTTCATCTCTGAGAAAAACTGCATCCTGGAGTGGAACACAGTCCCCAGCCCCAGTCATGGGGGATGCCTTTTCTTTTCCTACCTTGCTTCCTCTAGCTAAAACACTCTGCATTTGAAATTTATTCCAAGGGTTGAATTTCTAAGCTCCTGTTGGCACTTTCCCCCCCCCCCCGCTTGATTAAGACATTGTTGGGGCCAATTTTCAGGGGTCGGGCGGGGGGCGGCGTGTAATTGTTGGGTTGCATTCCCACTCTGGGGACAGAGGACCAAGTCCCAGTTTTCTCTCTTGGCAGGACTTCTGCTTGCCTTTGTCAGCACTGAGCCAGCTACCCAAGCACAACTGACTGCCTTCTCTTTCCTTATCTTGTTTAGAACTTGTGATCCCGGATTCAGCAAATGTCTTCTATGCCATGAACAGCCAAGTGAACTTTGACTTCATTTTACGCAAAAAGAACTCCATGGAAGAACAAGTGAAACTGCGTAGCCGGACCAGTTTGACATTGCCCAGGACAGCTAAGCGGGGCTGCTGGAGCAACAGACACAGTAAAATCACCCTCTGAAGGGAAGGACCACGGCCCCTTGCTCGCCAAAGGCCGAGAGGGGCTGGGAACAGGCCGTGGTGATCGCAACCGCCATCCAGTGTTAGAGATCTTTGTGAGGCCATCCAGTGTTTATTGAGTACCTCCAGTGTGCAGGGCACACGAAGGGAATCAGAGGTGAATTTGACATGAAAAGGTTGAGCAATTCACTGATTCTCTTTGACCTAGTCGAGACTGAAATGCAACATTATCCGCACTTATAAATATATATGTATGTACACGTATTTGGTATGTACGTGTAAATATATAAATATGTGAGGGACTTATGGGATATTCTGGACTATGGAAAAACAAATTTGCACAATGGCCTGGGAAGTTGAGGTCACTTTCTACAGGGAAATAGAAGGAACTGTGAACCTAGTCCCATACCTTCCCAGTAAATGGAATCAACCCTAGGAATACAGAGTGTCCTTGGGCCAGTATTAAAAGAAGTCCAAACTATTTTTATAAAAGGATATTACTTTCTCAATCAAGTGCCACCAGAAGAAACAGCTGCAGAGGCTGGAACTGCCCGGGCCGCATGAAAAGCCGCTTTGAAAAGGGTTTGGAGGGACCCATGGCCGTCAGCCTCTGCTGGATCCGCAGCTCTCTGCTCCCCCGGGAGGACAAAGAGGAACTTTGGGGGCCTTCTAACCCACCTGGCCAGCTGTCCTAGCCCTTTTGGGGCAATCCTAAACCTGTCTCGATTGCCCACCACAGCATCGTGTCTCTGCCCTCCCTGCCCCCAGCCCCCCCACCTCCCGGAAAGCATATCAGCATCATCATTATTGCACAAATAGCCATGGTCTTTGGTAACTTACCAGCCAGAAGAGAAGGCACGAAAGAATGGTGACTCATTTGGACTCTGACCTGTCTCAGATGCCACGACTTCATTGCCTTTGCCAATTGCCTTTTGCATGTAAAACTATATGTCTGGAGTCTTTTGCCCATCTGGACGGTAATACCTCTATATTATGTGCAATTTGTTCCTCAGGTGTTGAAATTCTTACTTTGATGGACTGTATGTGATCATTTTGAGCCTGTGAAGGATTTCTGAACAGTGATTGCTCTGTTAATAACCCTTGGGAAGATACTGTCTGCTGATAGCAGCGTCCTGTGTTCCTTACTAACTTTTACTTATTAACTGTGCCTAGCCGTGGGGAGAAATGGGGCTACATTACCTAAATCACTTCTAAAGAGGTACCTTTTTCCAGATGGAATCGATACCATTTTTTTCCCCCAGGACCGACACTTGCTGTGTCACTGCCAAGTGATGTTTTTGTTTCACTAACACCATCACCCTCTCCCTTCCAAATCTGGGCTGTGCTGGGGTTTGAACTAAAAAGCCATATGTGGGATGCTGACGTGTATAAGAGCACTTTCAGAATGTTGTCCTTTCTAAGAAAAATTTATCAAAAATACCAGTTTTTATTCCCAAAATAAAGAGAGCAAACTCAGACTATGAAGTGCAGATTGTAACATGGAGGTGTCCCCTCTGCACCCCCACAATCCTTGAAGACAACCTAAAGGTTGTATGAGATTTATGTTTTCTGCATAAACAGCCATATGACATTTGCAAGACACACCAGGGAAAGTTTAGAGACGTGTGGCCGTAAACCAAAGAACGAGCCAGGAAAGCCTCCAGTTTCCTTTTGATCTTTCTAGGAGAGGGAACCGTGCTTTGTAAATCCTGGGTTTCCACTGGTCCAAGGACTAGCACTTTCTTCTCTCTGCGAGGCTCGTCCAATTTTGGCTTCTGTGCTTGGATGAGAGAGGCTGGCGTGTTGGGCATGGTGCAGATTGAAGTCAGTGTAGCCTCAGGCTGAGGTTCTTGGTTGGAAGGTCAAAAAGAACACAGGACCGTTGGCCTGGTTAGGGTGTGATTACCAAATGTGTTGTGCCCTGTGCTCGCCCTGTGTATTTATACTGTATATGTAGAGTCTAGATTTATATACTGCGATGTAAAATATATATATATATTTTCATTTTTTAAAGACAATGGAAATTCCAAGTAGATGCAACATAGCCTCATTTATTTAATGCCACTTTAAATGTCTTAAGTTTGTTTCCTGATAGAGAGCTGGGTAGTGCTCTTAGCTGCTCGCATGCTTGTCTTTCTGCATTTCCATCATCTGTTTACCTTTTGGTTAAACTAATAAACTGATTTGGGACTCGGTTAGCATGTGCTGCTGCCAGACCCAAAGGGCTTGTGTCTAGAGTGTTCATCAGCTGGGTTCTGGGTTCCAGATGTGTCGTCAAGCTTTTTGGAAGCTCAGGCTGGCTCTGTTAAAGAGAGCAATGGGGAAACCAGGTAGGACGGGGGCGGGGGGCCTCTTGCCAGAAGTGTCTTGTGCATTTGTGGGGTAGGGGGACATCCTCCAGGAACTGCAGGTGGGGTGCCCTGCCAGATGGCTGGTCTTAGGGGTCAGGCAGTCTGAATTTTAGACAATCGAACTCAGAGTTAGGATCCGGGGTCTTTGCCTTCTCTCTGCAGCCTCTCCCCAGCCGGCAGCTACTACTACCCGCAGGATTCCTGAAGCCACCCACAGTGCCCTGAGAGCCCCAGATCCTCTGTGGCAGAGGAAGACATTCTCCTCAAAGAGAGTCACACTGAGGTCAGCTCCATTCAGTGGGGGCACACTATTGTCACTTCACTAGATTGTTACCCAGCAGCCCCCACAATTACGCTCCAGGAGCTTCCTAATGGTCCCAAACCAGCAAATATTCTGACTCCTTGTAGAATTTTGCAGAGAGCGGAATAGATGTTTTAATAATTGATAATATGGGGTAAGGCAGGGAACAAAAGGATTTCTCTGGCATTGAGTTATTCTTCTTTGAAGATAATTCTAGAAAACTGGTTCCTTTGTTTCTTCATCTAGAATCTGGACTTGGTGATGTTTTACCTGAAGGAATAATGTCAAATTTCCAAGTTCACATGCAGCACGGGACCATCCAGAGCATACAGGATTGCTCTGTGCTCTGATTATGCTTTCCAGAAGGTTCCCTGACTCCACGCTTGTTTGCTACAGATGCTGTAATGACACTGGTTACAACCTAGATCCATGATTCCACTATGAGAGGTTATTTTCATTGTGTTTTTGCATCACCCTTTCCCCTCGAGCTTTCCTAAAATGAAATACTTCGAAGGGATGTGTTGATAAGATGAGACCAGGAGCAAACCATAAAATCTCAGTTACTTAGAACAGAGAGTTACTGTTCGCACCATGTCACGGGCTCCTGGTGCCTTTTCTGAATGGTGGTTCAAAGACTCAGTGCTTCCATCTCGACGTTCTCTTCCTGCAAGGGTGCCGGGGTTTGTTAACCTTCCCTCAGGCATCACAAAGATTTTATAAGTGAGGGCTTGTGATGGGAGGGGTTACAGGGCTGTGCAGAGCAAAGGAAGGGCTGAAGAGTGAGAGGTACTCAGAAGAAAAGAAAATACCAGAAAGAATTCTTCGTCTAGAATTAATTTCAAAGAAGTTATTTTTAACATCTAGCATGTAGTTACCACCAATTTTCATGCTTCAACTATAGCCTCTATAGTGACTAAATTAGGAGCTACTTCACAGATATAGTTGTAGGTCAAGTTAAAAACAATCTAGAAGGTTCCAAGTGCTTAAATATTCACCACCAAATCCAAGAGAAGCCAGGCAAGCTTAGTTATCTTAGACTCAGAATTTGGAAACCACTAGTGTCTGAGGGTTCTCAACATCTCTACCCAGAATACTGTGGAAGCAATTCACTTAATAGCTTGAGGAGTCCCAATGTACTGACCATTTTCTTAAAAGTTGGAAGGCATCTTACAGATCACGTAGTCAACCCCTCAAATTACAGACCCGGGGACTGAGGCCCCAAGCAGGTAAATCACTGCCTAGTGTTAGGGGCGGAGCGCTGAGCTGTGGGACCTACTGTGTGTGTGCCATACTGGGTGGTGGCTGAACCCAGGCGTTCACTGACAGACTGTCTTCTGTAGCCTGCAGAGCTGGAGAGAAGCCTGGCCTGTGGGCTATATCCCACCCTCCAATCACATGAGTTCGCCTGAGCTCTCTTGGTTAAAGGACAGATGTTTGGTTCTTTACAGTCTCTAGGGAATGTTCTATTGCTAGTCTGGGAACCCTGAGGACCACCCGCTTTCCTGAGCATTTGTCCACCTCACAGATGTGGAAACAGTTCGAGCAAGAGTGAGGTTACACTATGAGTTCGTCCCCACCTAGGACTTATCTCCATTTCTAATCCATGGACACAGCTGTCCAGTGGGGTGAGGTGATTACAGGGGGAGCCATGGTGAAAAGCACCAAGAAAATGAATGAGGAATTAGCAGAAGAGCAACAGATATGACGGGGCTTGGATGTTGTCTGAGAGTGAGGACCCCCAACTTAGCCTTTGAAGGCCAGTTGTCAGTATTCAAATTACTCCAGGCTTCTCAAAAAAAATCATTGTTATTTTCACCATTATTTCCCCCCAAAGCAATGTCTTATGCTACAGTCCAAATTTCTTACATAGGAGTGCCAGTAAATTAAGTTTAAAAAAAAAAAAAAAAACTCAATGGTTTCTGGATTGTTCCAACCAAAAAAAAAAAAAAAAGAAAAGAAAAGAAAGAAAAGAAATCAAGGCAACAATTTCGGAATGGGGAAAAGCATTCTAGATGAGACTGTTAACCTGCCCCAGACATTATTTCAGATCCTTTATACATTACTGATTTCCAAGCTTCAGGTAAAATGTCACCTGAAAATTGATGTTCTGATCAGCCAGGTAACCACTGTAAGAGAGTTCAGAGGTAGAGACTCAGCAGGGTTTGGAGCTGCAACTTCATTTATATATCAGGTTCCATGTGTGTGGAGGGGGGTAGGGGTCGGAAAACCTAAGTGTTGGGGAATGAGACACGGGACAGACTGTCCATCAGATGCTGTGCACGGCCGCAGCTGGCATCAGGTGGCACCCACCTGTCCAGCTCTGCCTCCCCTGCTCTGACTGCTCTGAAGTCCCTCAACTCAGCTGCTGCCTCATCGACGAGGCAAGGCCTGGCCTGTGATGGAGACCCTGGGCGCCTTCGTGGTGGGGGTGGCACAGTGACGCACAGCCAAGAAGATGTGAAACTGTGCCTCTGAATCACACGCTGTGTTGTAAACCAATGTACCTCAATAAAAAACTTACCTAAAATAAATGAAATTAAAGCTTTTATTCATCCCCACACTCATAAGTAAGGCTCGAGGTTTCTGTATTAAGTTACATGGCAAGCACAGGAAAGCGCTTGTGGCACACGCTGGAAGCTCAGAGGGCTGCTGTTATTCCTGGGGCGCTTCTGGCCTGTGGAGAGCTGAGTGCTCAGAGAAGCCCTCCAGGCTCCTTCCCGGCTGAGCAGCACCCCCGGGGCAGATGTGACGCTCAGCTGTGTGAACAACACCCTGCAAAAGTCTAGCCTGCTGTGCTGTGGGGAAAGACTGACTCATGGATTTGGGGGGCAGCCAGAACTCCTGCAGCTTGCTCCACAGTCACAGGCCAAAGCCCTGGGCCCAGCACAACCTGGACCACAGCCCTTCTGTCTGGGCTTCAGGCTGCGCAGTGCAGTCCCCGGGGTCAGCTGCGACAGCGGCGGCCTGACCGATGGCAGGTAATCCTGAGTGGACGTGCACACGCCAGATGGAGCCAGCACTGCATCACCCCACACAGCCAGCAGGGGCGCGACCTTTTTGGATTCCCTCTGCAGTCAGAAAGGGGCATTCATCCTCTCACCCATGACAATCCTCCTCTCCATCTGGACCTGTATCTTCCTGGAGGAAAGGGGCTCTTTGCTCCCACTCCCTTTCCATCCAGGGGCGATTCAGACGCAGGACTGTGAGTAGTTACTGATCTACAGGTCTGGGGGGCACTGGACTTCCTACTCATTCCGTTGCAAGCAGTTCAGCTCAACAGCACCTCACGTATCCCCACTATTATGGGTTTGCAAGGATAAAATCATTTCTGAGAACCAAGTGATGCCAATCCTGTATCCGTCTCCCTCCTATGTCCCCTTCCCTTCTTTCCAGCCATGCGCTCGACCCATTGCAAATGGGCTGGAATTTCCCCTGTAGGCCCATCTTGTTCGTGCACTTCTCCCTTCGACTCTGGGTGCTGTGCCCTGGAAGCCTCTTTCCCCTTCCCCTCAAATGCCCTAATACATGCAGCAGCAGCACCCCCTGGCACCCAGCTTTGAGCTTCCTGCCTGAAAAATTAGGTCCCTTAGGTCTTCATAGTCCCTGCTGGGCATTGAAAAAATCAGTTAAAACCCTTCAGCCCGTAACACTTAGACATCTCAATCCTGTCTGTGGGTCTTCTCCACGTACCCAGTTCCCTCTTGGGAAAGTTCCCTTTGGTCACTGACCTCTGAAGTATGGAGCTAGGGGGATACCAGCCACACTTTGAAAGTCACTAAGAACCCAGCTCCCCTCAGGACAGAAATGCCCAGAGGAGCGCCTCCTGCCCCGGGGTTGCTCAGACGTGGAGATTTTACTAAAATGCCCAGGCCAGAGGAGGTCAAACTGAAGAAACTGCAGGGAGGGGCACCCAAATAAACTCAGTAAATTAAAAATAAAGAGAAACCAGCACTCAGACACCATTCTTCATTCTTTCCACCCTTTTGAGGACAGATGGGAGGATGGTTCGGGGCTGGAAGTAGCCCCACTGATGTCGCAGGATGGACTTAAACAAGGATCCTCTTAAGTATTAATATATTTACTGGTGGAAGCCCAGAAACAGGTCATTTTAGGCAAATTCACTGACTAGAAAGGAAGCCACTCTCCTACCCAACAACAAATTCTAAGGAGTCATTCTACCATCTGCCTTGGAGTCCCATCCAGCATCTAATGATTCTGTCAATGAATTCTTCTGGGATTTCGCCTAACCTCCTCCCGGTGCGATTTGAGCCAGTTCCTCTTATTCTGTGCTGTGATCAGAGCACCGTTTTCTGTGTAATCTGTTGCAACACAGGCAGTACCATCATTTCTCTCTTTTCCAAGAAGCCACAGATGGTTGTCTTGGCTACCATGGGCCAGACCCCATCTCTGCCTCCCAGCACTGGCCCGGGAGGGTCTCCCAAGAGACCCTCACAGCCACTCCTCTCTCCTCCTGGCCCTCCCCCCTCCACCACATTTAATAAGAACGTCTCTGGGGAGGCAGAAATGATCTCTCTGAAATAATCAACATCACCTAAAACAGCAACTATGGACCCAGTGATGATTATTTCCAAGGTCGCCTGACCTTCATTTTCTGAATTTGTCTCCCACAACTTGTTATTTTCTTACCAAATGACCAGCCTCGTTTTAATTCTCCCTATGACATTTGTTAACTCCTCAGTGAATTAATTTCTTGTCAGTCATAGAGATCATCCTCCTGGATCATTCTTTTCCCCTTCTGCTTACTGGGAGAGAGAGTCTCAAAAACACACTCTAGAAGCTGCATCTTGAGTTCAATCCCTTATTAGAGAGATCTGTTCCAACCCTGAGTGAAAAGAGTCCATGTTTGTAGCTGAACAGGAACTTTTCTTATTTTAGATACTGATGTTTTAATAGGAACCTCTGCACCGTCTCTGGGGAGAAGAATCGAATCTAGAATCCCCCAGAAACGATGGCCCTGCCATCAGGAGAGAGCCCCTACCCTTGCCACCATTTCTGGGTCTTCATGTTGTTTCCTGTCAGCAATCCCAACACACATCTGACTCTTCAGTCCTGCTGTGTCCCCGTCACTCCCAACAGGGCTCAGTCCCACACCTCAGCAGAAAACGTGCCCCCCTCCCCCACTAGCCCAAGCCTCCTCCCTCCTGGGAATTCCCACCCAGCCTCCGAAAACCAACATGTCGCCTTCCCAGGAAGCTGCCCCAACAGTCTGCCTGAGCAGACTCAGGTCCTCTGGGGCCTGTTGCCCACTTCATCCATCTCTAGGTAAAGCCGTCCTGCCACACCCACAGCAGCAGGACTAGTACATCCTTAGCGCCCCCAGCGGCTGCACAGGGCTGAAACAGGCAGAGCTGACAGCGCGGCTCTTGAGGTTTGGGAGAAACTTGAGCTGAATTCAAAGGGTCACCTAGACCAGTGGAATCTCTCTCTTTCTCCTCCAGGCCTCACACAGGCATCTCAGTATTTTCCACTGAACAGACAAACTGACACACACCATACACAGGCAGGATGGACCCTCCCTCCCCCCCTCCCACCAGGGACTTCTGGCTTTCTGTAGCTTAGAGTCCTCTTCAGCTCCCCACCTCCGCCCTGTAGTCTGAAGTAACCAGGATCCTAAACTGTAGTGGTGACCTCTGGTCACGGATACCCTTGTCCACCAGACCTGGAAACCCCAGCGGTGTTAGAAGAACGAGTGAACAGTGTTGAGCTGCTTCTTCTTTTTTTTTTTTAATTTTCACACAAAGCTCTAGAAAGCAAGTAGTTTATTACTTCCCCACCCCGAAGGACACAGCATGACAGAGGCAGCAGGGTGCTGGCGTGCCGACTCTTTCTAGTCTTCAGAGTTCCTACAGCAGATCCCAGAGGACCCAAAGGGAGGCCTGTGCAGTGTGTCCTCTGCAGAGGGTCGGTGCTCCGTCTACACTCAGCACTGGCGCTGCCGAAGTCAGAGTCACCTGGCCAGAAATTCTCCCTGCGACCTCAAGATGCAGACAGGATCCAGACGGGAATCCCGATGGGGTTCAACTTCCAGAGGCAGAGAGCACGGCTGGAGGCAAAGTCTCTGATCCTGCACAGGTCAAATGTCTTAAAACTAGAAGGAGGCAGGAAGAATAATGAGGTCAAGGACCTCCAGGATTGCTGAAAGGCGGCTATTAAAGAAAGGCAGGCCTGCAGTTCCCAAAGTTCACAACCTAAGAGCATCGCTTGGCGTTCCAGACCAGCAGGGAGAAGCTGAGGCTAGGCTGACATAGCCAGAACTTTATTCACAGTAGAACAGTCCTCATCGAAAATTCTAGAATCTAAGACCAACATCTTTTAAGAATGAGAATTCATAAACCCATCAGACCGGCTGACAGGGGAAAAGGCAAAAAAATGTTCTCTACGAAACAAACCCACACAGAAATCAACTCAGTCTTCCTCTACCCCATTACCCCCACCACCTCCCTCCCCTGAAAAATATCATGAAAGCCACACACACTTGCACACACTCAATTATGCAAACAAAATACAAGTTCCCAAGGAAACCTTAGGAATCACCTAAGGGTTTTTCACTAGCTCCACATGCAGATGTTCATTCTGTTTTTCTAGAAAGAGTCAAACTCTGACAACTATGTCTACAAAATAAAAATCGGAGCAGGCCAAGATCCCTTTTTTCAGTCTCTTGGCATTTTAGTCAATGGGAAAGAACATCAATACTAAGTCAAGGAAGGGGAGGCTGAGGTACTGCGGAGGCCGAGTGGCCTCCTTTTGCAGCCAGGCCTTCCCAGGAAGCACTAAGCTAGGTGCCCGCAGCAACATGCCCCTAGGTCCAGCTCCAAAGCCTGAAGCTCAGGTGGTTGTTGGGCCTGTGAAGCTGACACTGAGGACACAGAGGGAGTGTGTGGGCCGGACACTCGGGGAGGATATTTCTGGAGGCAGTTTTACCGCTCACAGGTGTGAGAACACAAACCAGACTGATCCCCAGGTTGTTGGCCTGAATCAGCCGTCGGACCTTTGCTCCTGACAAGGGTGCTCAGCTGAAATGGAGCATCTTTGTTTCCAGGGGGTTAGAATCTCCCACTCAACTGGCTTCCCATAAGCATTAGGCTGGGAAAGTCCAGAGAACCTGAGTGTTGAACCGACATGTCTACACTGCCCGCTCTCCGGGGCTCAGTGAAGTGTGTGTTTCTCTGCCTTACCTGTTTTCCCCACATTTTGTGAAATAAATAAATCAAAATAGAATGAAAGGCCCAGGCAAGGACAGTTGCTGGCCTGAAATGTGTTCTGCCTCTCAGCAGTAACTCATAAAACTCACACCTGCAACTGGAGCTGGGGTGGGGGTCGGGGTGGGGGACAGGTTGGGGATCAGACACTTGCTGGCAGCACAGGGACACAGGACGGTGTTCACACACCAGCTCATCCCCTAATATATTAACTTATCTGTATAAATAGAGCATCCTAACTCAAGAGGCCACAATAAAAATGGCCAGAGTTTCAGTTTTGTCCTCAAACATCTACACAAACCCTCAAAGATCTACTAGCTACATCCGCACGGCAATCTGGACATCTCCTTACGAGAGCTGGAACTGCCACGATAGCAAGGCCAAGTCTCAGACAGACACAAACACCCAGCCCCACAGGCTAATAAGGACCAAGATTAAAAGTCCCTCTCTTTGCAATAAGGCTCAAGACATAATTCCTTTAAATAAAAAGCCCAATTAATTTGATTTTAAACAGTTTGATTTACGCCGCCCCCCCCCCCCAACTTGTCACGTACACAAGTTTCAAGGGCACAGCTCACACAGAACACGGGCCCAGCAGACTAACAGCTGGGGTCCAGATGGCCGGTTGCCGGGCCCACCACTTACTGATGTGGCAGCACGGTGAGCCCCTGTCCTTGGGTGAGTCTCTGAGCCAAACTGTTGATCCCTCACGTGGGCATCATATCCTCTGGGGCACGAACCCAACTAGGTGTCTGGATTGAAGTGAAGTTAACGGTGGCCACTGAGCCCATCTTCTAGCCATCCTAGGAAATTTGAGTTTCTTTTCCCTATTCTTCTCCCCAGTTAAAATATATTAATCTTGATCAGTCCCATTAGCCAGCTCTGCTGATATGACCGTGACCACTAAAAGAAAACGGACCAGATGACCAGCCCGTGAGAGAAGCGGAGGCTGTGCGCCTGCAGCCTTCAGAGCTCATCCCGTGACGGCACCGTGTCCAGGGAGGTGGGGGGTGGCAAGGCCTCTGTGTTCTTGGCATTGCGGTGGATGTGGCCTTGCTTCCGGGACTTCCACGAGTGTGTCCTGTCCCAGTCAGTGGCCACTGTCTCATTGTCCCAGATGGTGGAGGTCTCCGTGTCGCTCAGGTACCCCGGCTGGCCGGTGTAGTGTGTGGGGTAGATGAGCAAGGGCTCTGCAGAGAAGGCTTTCAGGTCCCTGGATTCGTAATATTCCTTGTATTCAGCTCTGAAACAAGAGGTGCACAGCTATGAGGGCTGGGTGCTTACAGAACAGGAGAACGAATGAGGGGACTGCTTGTTATAAACTGTCAGGGATTCACTTTATTATTATTATTTTTAATTTTTTTTAAATTGAGGTACCATAGGCCTCCCTGGTGGCACAGCGGTTAAGCACTGTGCTGTGGAGCTGTCAGCAGCAGTGACGTGAGTTCGATGCCCGATCGGGGAGATTCCCACATGGCGCAGCAGACCGCTCCTGCCTCACCCACTGCTCCCCTCAGCAGTGTATTTCGGTCTATCTGCTTGTTCTGCTCCCCACTCTGTCTCTGGTGAGCCCTCTCACCGTCCCACACCTCTGGCCTGTACCCCAGCTTATATGCATAAATAAATAAATCTTTAAAAAAAATAAATTGAGGTACCATGATTTACATGTTAGAATTTTGGAGGCAGAGGAGCTCTCCCTTCGGGTGTAGTCACCATAGGGCACCCACCACCAGAGCACCCCAAATCCTCTCCCATGGTCCACTGTGCTTTCTCTGTTTTCATCCCTCCTTCCCACAGATGCTTTCAAGATTTGGTTTAAAAGTCTGTCTTTGTCTGACCCTTTGTTTTCTCTACAGTCCACATACATATGACATCATCCAGTATTTTTCTCCCTCTGGCTTATTTTGCTTAGCATTCATTTGATCATTTTAGAAGTTGTGTCCTTTTTGGACAACATTAGTCTACAAACCTAATAAAGCTTTCTTTAAAAGCTTTCAGATGACCTAAACAAATACACAACTATAGTTCCATTGTATTTCGATACATTCTTTAAAAGCTGAGTTTGGGTGTTACTCTTAAAGCTAAAAATAAAGCTCAGTTGTACTCTAGTGCTAAGTAACTGTGATCAGTTTCTAGTAAACGCCCCATTCCTGGATCTATAAATCACACTGCTGAGACCTGGACAGCATTGGGGGCAGGGAGGGGAGGTGGGACAGCACAGGCTAGAGGTCAACTTGGCTTCGCATTTCAGTTCTGTAAGTGCAGAGTAGAGGGATGACCTGGCCTCCCTCCCATGCTCCTCTGCAAATGACATGAGCTGACATCTCCCAGCTCTTGTCAGGGAGTGCACTCTGCATGTACTATATCTTCTCTGTAAGGGGTTGATGATGGTAGACCTCCATGTTCCTGCCAGGACAACTGACAGAATCGGTTTCTGACATGGTGTATGCTATTCCGATAAAAATCTCAATGACATTCTTCAAAGAATTAGAAAAATACTGATGAAATTCATATGGAACCACAAAAAAAAAAAAAAACACAAATAGCTAAAGCTCTCCTGACTAAAAAGAAAGAAAATAGAGGGATTGCATGCCCTGATTTCAAACTATACTACAAAGCCATAATAATAAAACAGCATGGTACTGGAACAAAAACACACACAAGACCAATGGAACCGGATAGAAAACCCAGAAATAAATCTGCATATCTATGGACAACTAATCTTTGACAAAGGAGCAAAGAATATGCAGTGGAACAAGATCAGCGCATTCAATAAATGGTGTTGGGAAAACTGGACTGCTACATGCAAAAAAATGAAGCTAGACTACTACCTCACACTATGCACAAAAACCAACTAAAAATGGATAAAAGACCTGGATGTAAGACTGGAAACCATAAAATTTATAGAAGAAAATATAGGCAAAACTCTATACAACATACATCTCAGCAAAATCTTGAAAGACACATCCCCCAAAGCGAAGGCAGTGAAGGACAAGATAAACAACTGGGATTACATCAAAATAAAAAGCTTCCGTACAGCAAAAGAGACATCAACCAAAACTAACAGACACCCTACTGTTTGGGAGAAGATCTTTGCACACAATACAACCGATAAAGGACTGATAACAAAATCTACAAGGAGCTTACACAGCTCAACAAAAACAAAGTCAACAATCCAGTCAAAAAATGGGCAGAAGAGCTAAAAAGACACTTCTCCAAAGAAGAAAAGCAAATGGTCAACAGGTACATGAAAAAATGTTCAGCATCACTCATAATCAGGGAAATGCACATCAAAACCACAATGAGATACCACCTCACACCAGTGAGAATGGCACACGTTAAAAATAAAGGCAACAACAAATGCTGCGAGGTTGGGAGAAAAAGGAACTCTTCTACACTGCTGGTGGGAATGCACACTGGTCCAACCTCTATGGAAAGCGGTATGGTGATTCCTCAAACTGCTGAAAATGGAGCTTCCATACTACCCAGCAATACCACTCCTGGGAATCTATCCGAAGGACACAAAAACAATAATCCAAAAGGCTACATGCACCCGTATGTTTATTGCAGCACTGTGTACAATAGCTAAGTTATGGAAACAACCCAGATGCCTAAAAATAGATGACTGGATCAAGAAGATGTGGTACATATACACAATGGAATACTATTCAGCATTCAAAAAAGATAAACATGTGCAATTCCCAGCTACATGGATGGAACTAGAAGGAATCATGCTCAGCGAAAAAAAAGGCAGAAAGGAAGAGAAAAATATCAAATGGTTTCACTTATAACAGGAATATAGGGGAACCAAACAAGAGAGAGACACTCAACGTGGGAGGGGGAGGATAAGGGCTCAAAATGGGGTAGAAAAGAGCACAAGGGACTACAGTGATGGTTTATGGGTGAATTGGTGGTGGGTTACCCAAGAGGAATACACAATGTAAAAGATATAAATAAAAGATAAATACATTAATTTTTAAAAATTAAAAAATTTACAAAAAAAACAAAAAATAAAATAAAATTAAAGAGGGCAAGGAGCTCCATTTTTACTGAAGACAGGAGACAAGATGAGCAAGCTGCTGGGCAGACACTAACCACTCCAATGGGACCATGCAGCAAGGAGATGACCCAGCGACTAAATGAAGGAGCCCCAGTCAGAGCCTGGTCTCAGTTTAGATGTCATCGTTCAAGTGGCTCTTACGTGTGGAGTTTGGACTATGCTCGAAGGGCACAGATGGAATCGGCCCCTGCTCAAGGCTTGCAGGTGACCGAAGAGACTGACAGGTAAACTGTATCATTTGACAGGCAGTAGGTCTGAGCTTCTGGGCAAGGGGCACCATGAGTAACACGCTGCCTCCCCGGGGGAGGGGACATGAATACCCTGTGCAGGGCCCACCCAATCCCTACTCAGCCTCTGACACACCTCCATGATTGCAGGCACCACGGTCTATCATGACAAGTGTTCATAGGTCTGGATTCCTGACCAGACTGTGAACCATTCCCTGGCCAGGATCCCCACCATGACTGAGAAGTAACTGAAAACGCTGGGTGCTTAGGAACATGACCTTCACCTTGAGGTGTCTTAGCTCATGTAAAGAAGGATGAGGGCAAGGAGAGGATGAGCAGATTAATATGCAGTTCAACTACATATTGGGTATGAGACAGGACTCATTTTCCCGTCTGTAAAAGAGGAAAATCACTTGGGTCAGTCTTTTTGGGTCATGATTATGGAAAGATCTTTTAGAAAAGCAGGGCTCCTTTAGAAAATATTAAGGACTGGGTGGCATAATTCACGAACAGGCTGTGCCCACGGAGTAGGCAGGAGGTTCCAAATGACTCACACAGGATGCTTGTTGTACATGATTGGCAGAAACTCATCCACTGGCAGCATCTTCCCAAAAGGATTGGCTCCAACCAGCTTCTGTGCGCCTTCCAGAGAGATGACGTAGCCCAGTGTCCAGTAGGAATAGTCAGCTTCCACCAGGTTCATCACGTCGGGCACCGCTTTCTCTGGTTCTTGTACTTGCATCCTCTTCCTACCAATGTAACTAAAAGGAAATGGGTAAACAAAAGGTCAATTTGATTATTAAATATCAGTAAGCATTAGCATCGCTTTGGTTTATACAGTTATAAAAAGCCTCAACTAACTAGTCTCTTATTAAATGTACCAGTCACCAAGGGCATCACATTCCCCACCGCCATATTCCCCATCACTGGGGCCACTGGCCTGGCTCCCTGTATTAACATCCCCACCATTCCCGCCTAGCAGCCTGTGCTCAAGCTGGAAAGTTAAGTTGCAGAGGGTCAGAAGAGCTATCCATGAGCTTAGATCATCCTTTCTCAAAGATGGTAGGGAAGGAAGTTCCAGCTGTGTTTACAGATGTTGAAAGGGGACAAAAATGTCCAGATGTGAAATCCTGAGTTTGTTGTTTTCAAATCCCCAGAGCGTCAGCCTTCGATGCTTTCTGCAGTGTTCTGCAAATGCTGGCGGGAAACACAGGACAGGTTGTGGGAGAGCAAGTCTGCAGGAAGAGACCTGGGGACCAGAGCATCCTTCAAGGCTTCTTCCCTGCACTCTTGCCTCCCTCTGCCCACTTCCTCCTGGGCACTCGGCTGGGACAAAGGACCGGGCCTGTCCTGTCCTCTGTGGACATCTGCAACATGGACACACAGGGCCATCCTCAGTTTCTCCTAAACTGCAATCGAGTGGACCTGGGATCTATTCATTTCATCTGGAACCTGCTTGTTTCCATCAGGTTGGAGAAGGTGAGGGGGGACCTGCTTCCAGCCCATCAGGGAAAGCTGACTTCTTGTCTTCTGCCCTAAAAAACTGACCTTTTCCAACATTCAAGGATCCCCTTTTCCAAAGCACTGCAGGTTTGTAGAAGTCAACGTCTGCCTTCAGCTCACCTGAGCCTACCATACACATCTCAGCACGGTCTCTGCAGACTAAAGAGTGACTTTCTCCTCTGGACCATCAAGCGAAAGAGAAATTCCTCCAGAACACTTGAAATGAGGCTAGAGCCACCCAGAAACTGAGTCTGTACTCACTTTATTAATTTTACTTAATTTAATTTTAAAATTGAAAATGTGGAAAATATTTTTCTGTTAAATAAAAAATTGTTCTGCTATTACTACTGTTTACTCCAGCAGTTGAAAAATTAGCACCTGGACTAAAGTGTGTTATCAGTGAAAAATACCAGTGGATTTTGAAAATGGTGCAAAAAAAGAAGGTAGATTATCTCATTAGTTTTAAAGTCCTGATCACATGTTAAAATAAGATTTGGGTACTCTGGGTTAAACGCATGAATTGTTAGAGTTAATTCCACCTAAGTTATCATTCCCTTTTTAACGTGATTACCAGAAAATTTTAGATGACATACATAACTTGCATTGTATTTCTGTTGGACAGTCAGCACTGCCCTAGAAGATGCCAAGGACTGGTTCTTCCTTTCTCATTTACTGTTTCTTTTCTGGAGAATATTTAATATAGCAACCGTGGCCAGCTTACCGGTTTCTGTTTTGGGTTTAAGTAACATTTATTCCCTTTTCATTTTGGAAAGTAAGGGACAAAAACCTTGAAACCACTGCAATGCTCTAAGATTATATACACAGTCATGCACCCCTTGGAGTCTTGGCCAATCACTGACTGCCTAT
Organism: Scalopus aquaticus; assembly: GCA_004024925.1. Lineage (NCBI taxonomy): Eukaryota > Metazoa > Chordata > Mammalia > Eulipotyphla > Talpidae > Scalopus > Scalopus aquaticus. The sequence continues at coordinate 78,343 of PVIJ01004341.1, read as the reverse complement.
ATGACGGTGGTCCTGGCAGGCTTACACAGTACAGCCTGGGTGTGTAATAGGCAACACATTTAGGTTTCTGTAATTACACACGATCACCTATTCACAGCAATGAGTCTGCCCAATGATGCCTTTCTCAATGACAGGACATAGCCCTGTCTTTAAGTGACCCATGACTAAAATGGAATCCAATGGAATATTTTGACTTGATCAGTCTATGAAATTTAGGAAACATTTTTTTTTTCCTCTTTATCAGGACAGTCGTTCTTCTTTCTGGGATCTGTTGGTACTTTCTGCTGAGAAATACACAAATCACAAGTTAACAGGGCTGAGTGCCAACACTAAGCCTCAGGCCCTGAGTCAAGTCCTCTGTGATTTGGAAGCTGCACTGTAAGTGGTGTTGGCACATGCCAGGTGACCATAAGAACCTCCAGGCTCCAGGCTGATGAGGCCTTCACCACAGGTACAGAGTCGCAGACTCATCGAGGCTGAGGAGTGGGACGTTCCAGAGGGCAGGGAAGAGGAGACGCTCCCGAGAGAGCCAAATCACAGCACTGTTTTGCTGTGAGCTCTTTCCATTCCTGATCTCTATGTCTGCTGCCCATGGGTTAGTAGAACCATGACTAGGGTTCTTTTGCGCTCAGAGTGATATATTTTTGAGACGGGAGCTCTTCTAGCCAGGCCCCTAGGTAAGCGTAGGGAGCGCCTGTCTGCTGCCGCTGCTCGGAAGGAGCAGGCTTTCATCTGATGGAACAGTCCTGACACATGGCTGGGGAGCAAACAGAAGGCGTGGGTACTTCCTGCCTCCTTGGAGGGAAGTACAAAGTGTTATTTTGGATAGGGAGGGGGAAAAGAGACAAACGGAGAGAGACAGAGAGCACAACCCCCAGAGGCAGCAGACAAGGAGCAAGAACTAAACGTCAGTTCCAAGCCAGCACTCCCCTGGGGAGCTTCGATTTCCTGTGACAGCCTCTGACTCTCCACCAAACCCACTCTCATTATTTTCCTTGTTTGGGCAACTTCGCTCCCAGCATAGGACTTGAGCTCCCAACCCCTAGTATCCTCAGAGGCTGCCCTCTGAGGGGGCCTTGCCCTCCTGGGAGCTCAGTGTCTGCATGCCGCTCCATGCATCATGTGGCTTCATGGGTAGGATTTCTGCTGTAGCTCCCAGGTGAGTGCTTAGTGTTACACCTTTGCTCTGTCTGCAGGCCCCTGATCTACAGAGAAACTCCAGGTCTCACCCTGAAGAAGACAGAGGTATAAACAGCAGTGGCCATCCTCTATCCACTTCTTGTTTCTGACATTTCTGGAGAAAAAAGCAGGTCAGTGGAAGTTTGTGCGCTATCTCCTAACTGTCCCTCGGAAAGGACCCGCGCCTTCCAGCATTCCCCAGGGGTCTGTCTGTCACTCACATCAGCTCCCAGTCCAGCTGAGCCCGGGCAATGTCATCCATCAGCCTCATCAGTTTTTTCTTAAACTGATGCTCAAAACGCACATCGTCCTCAATGACCAGAGTCTTCTCTAGCTCTCGGTCAATCACCTGTAAAGGTCATCAGTGGGGAGATACCTGATGAAAAGTTCAGACTCATTTTCTCTTAGATAAATAAATGTTAAAAATTCAAGAACACAGTGGCACAATAGGTAAGCTCTCCTGGACTCAAAGCCAACAACCATGAACACACACGAATGGGGAAATAAATGCAGGGTGCTGGCAGCAATGAGTATGCGTGTTCTACAATTACATGCAACATCATGGGCGAGTCTCCCATGCACTCCCAAGTGGTCAGTACACACCACGTAGTTCCAGTCATTTAAAGAGAGTCAGAAGTAGACAGAGCTGTTAGAAGTCAGCGTGGGGAACCCCCTGGAGAACTGGTAACCAGAAGGAAGTACCAAGGGCTGTTTCAAGTGCTGGTAACCCATTTCTTCATCTTGGTGCTATTAATACAGGTGTCTTGTTCAACATGTGGAATTTCATTGCATTGTAACATATGATCTACATTTTTCATATATGTTTGTTACATTTCAAGTTTAAAGGGAAAACGGGTAGGCACAGTCAGGATTATGAGAAGAGCAAAGGCATTCAAGATGCCCTTCTTGGGGACTTTCTATTTTTGTGTGAGAACTGACTCTTAATCAAGGACCCCACACTCTAATATCACCCCATCAGTGTCTGATCTGTAAGAAAACACACAGATTCAAGTCCTGGCCCAGCTGCTTCTTGTATGGACAAACCACTCATCATTTTCTTTTGGGTAAAATGAGTCCATTCCACCCAACTCACCTCCCATGATATCTGTGTGACTTATATGAAATCACGTAAGTGCTGACATGCCAGATGCAGACGGCGTTTGGAAATGCACATCAAGGATGTGAACGCATTGACAGAAGTATGACCACCAGATGTGGCACCTTCCCCAGTCATCATGCTCAGTGGCACTAAGCTGCTGCGTCTTGCTTGTTGCTGGTCTCTTGTTAGAGGGAAAACTAAGTGAACAGCAACCCCCAGGCATGCTTCCAGAACAGCCGTGGGCTCCTGTTATGTGTGGCTCTGATGCACCTTCAAGGTGCCCCTCTCCTTTCTTTATTTAAAAACTGCACATCAAAATGAAGTATTACGTACCTCTTTCCAGACAGAGTAGTGGCTGAGAAAGCAGCCGATTTCACCCCTGGTTAGAGGCCTAGAGGAGTAGGGATCTCGATACCCAGGCAGCATTTCGATATTCAGAGCCTTCAGCTGGCTTGTGTTAAGTGCCCTACATGGCAGAGAAGGTGTCTGAGAATTAAAAAGCCCTTGTGTCCCCACTACAGAAGACAGAAAGAGGGTTCTGCATATTCCCCAGAGCATTTATACATGCCACAAAACCCCCCTCAGCTTTTCCATATCCCTTAGCGACTACCTGGGGTTAATGTGTAGCAGTAGCACCATGACCTTTGTGAAGACAAGAGGATGTTTTAGATTATTGTGTAAGCCCAACAGAGTTCTAAGTATCATGTCTTTTGTGTTCTTCTAATGAATAAAGAGCACAGGAGCATTAAATACAGGAAGGACTAAGGAGAGTAATTGTACACATGTGTGCGTTTCCTTTGAACCTAAAATTTTTTTTTAAAGATTAAAACCAAAAAATTTTAAAGAAGCATTTCCAGAGCAGTAGAGAAAGGACCTCTGAAAATCTACTCCATAAAAGCAATGAAGATAAAAAAAAATTGTTAAAATCAAGTTTTTCAGAATTCTAGACACTAACTAAACATTTGCAATAATCCAAGGCATTTTAAAAAATAGATAGTGAAAATATGTAAGCATACCTGTCCTAGTCCCATCCTTCTCTCCCCAGTTTTGCAGAAATCTTAAAAACCAATACTCTGGTAACTATAGCAACTATGAAAACTAGTGGCCCAAGTAGCTGCAGAGGGGACAGAGTAGAAGCCCTATCTTCAGTCACTATTCAACCTGTCTGGAAGCTTCCTAGAAAGCTCTATCCTCAGAACTTTTCTTTATTTGACTTATGAGTTCATTGTGTGTGAACAGTTCTATCTGCTGGACATTTTGTCAAAAACCATCAGCAGCAACTGTTTAATATCACAGCTGCCTGAGGCAACATTATCAGTTGAGTTTAACAGGAATTGACCAAAAATTTAAAAGGAAAAACTGACAAATAAGATGCCTCCGGGGGTTTTGAAAATCTCTGACATTGCTGACAATCTAGAAGGTCTTGTGCAATGTAGCACTTTGCATAAGGCCAAGAAAGACCTGAAGAAGCCCCAACATCTCATCTCTAATTGACTTTGATGATCTGGGAAAACAGGAAGAGCAGGCTAAGGCAGAGCTCTAAACTGTCTGCCAGAACCTTTAAAACATATCCCAATAAAGACATACAGAGCCTCTTGGCTAAGACTTGGAGATGTCCCAGTTATAGACACATAAGGATTTTCTGTCTAATCATTAGCTGACCATTAAGCTAAATGAAACTGGATCAAAGATCTAATGTGTAAGCTATCCATTTTTATATATAGGTATAGATATGTGTCTATATATATTTCTAAGATATATCTATATATATCTAAGATACATTTCTACATATACATATGTGTGTGTGTATATAAATACATATGAGGTAAAACTATGAAAGTCTTAGAAGACGTGGAGTAAGACTTTGTGTTTTGGGGTTTGACTCAGATTCTTAGATATGACATGAAAAGCACACACGATAACAATAAAATAAACTGGACTTCATCAAAATGAAACCCTTTTATATTTTCTATCAGTGGACACCATTGTGAAAATGAAAGGACAACCCATAGAATGGGAGAAAGTATTTGCAAATTTGAATATCTAACAAGGGACTTGTACAAGGGACCCAGAATTTATGAAAACTCTCACAACTCAACTGGTTTTCCCTGGTACATGTGGCCTATAAACAGCACTGGGATTACTGGGGTATCTGAAGCAGTGGGTCCCATGCTCTAGGACACCCAAATATACAGTTGCTAGGCTTAACAAGTAAAACAATGCCCAGTCAAGTTTAAATTTCAGATAAACAATGAGTAATTTTGGCATAAATAAGTCCCATGCAATGTTTGGAACACACTTAACTGGCTGTCCTGTATTCTAAGTGGCAAACTGACCAAGGCATCACGTGGAGGATTCTTTAATGCAGATTCCCGGCCTCAGCCCTGGAGACCATGATTCTTCAGCTCTGGGATGGGATCAGGAAGCTGCTGTCTTACCCAGCCCCTGGGAACTAGGATGTAGGTGGCCAGCTCACACCTTGAGAAACACTGATGAGGTTCTCTAAAGGAGTCCTAAGAGCGTCCACAATGGATTCACGCCATGTTCTTCAGAGCCATTCATATTCCAAATGAATATATAACATGGCAATGTATGATTGGCAAAAATCTATCCCTTGAAATAGAGTGTCAAAAGTCCCAAGGAAAGCAAAACAAAACAACAGGAAAAAAAGTAGAACCTGGAAGAAATCCATTGATACACCCTGTGTGAATTTCTTGCCATGTTCCTGGGAAAAGTGACGGGCCTGGGCCGACTGTGTGGCAGGCATTTCTTGCAACAGGACGGGTAGACTATTAAGCACTTTTTCCATGTACTTTCTTCAGGTTACCCAAGTGTCGGCACTCTGCTCTAAATCAGGCTCTGCAGACAACTCTGAGTGCATTCTTTCCAATGCACTAAAGGAAACCGGAAACCACCACCCCAGAAGAACCCTAGAGACCAGAGATGGGAAAATCACTCCAGTGTGCGGCTTTAGGGTAACAGAGACCAGAGATGATAAGGGTTGGTGTGTGAAGTTCAGGCCTGCTCTACAGTGTGAAGTTGACTTAAATGCTGATATAAAGTAGGTGGTCATTTCAAAAATGTCTATTCTTCAATGATGGCAAATTCCTCCCACCCAGGGCCAAAGCTCTGTCAAAAAGGACACATGCCCATTCCAACCACATCTGCTTCGAGAAAAAAAGAAAAAGCTCACTTTCCATCCACAGCCTCCACGATCTTGACCTCAATCTCCTGCTCGTACAGGGAACGTAACATCCGGTCCCTTCTGTCCTTTCTACGCTTCAGGTTTATCATGAAGATCTAATGCAGGAAGAAAATGACAAGAGAAACTCAAATGACTCTGGTCTCATTTTAGACTGAAAAATTCAGTCAATGTAAGGACCAACATTTAGTTAGAATAAGGAATGGAAATGAAAGGTAAACTGGTTAAGATTTGTTTATATTTCCTCAGGTCAAAAGATACTAATCCAAACAGAACTATTTTCTAAATTGAATCCTGTGCAATGACTTAACCCTCTCTTCGTATCTGATTTATGTTGGTGAACATGTTCACCCAGGTCTTGAGATAAGAAAGTTCAAAAAGTTACTTTTCAGGAAACTCACGGAGAATGGAACCTCCAAACATGAACTAAAAGATGGCAGTTTGGTAGTGAGTAGACTGTAAACTCAGCAGACTGAGTTTACATCTTCTTATTTATTTAAATGTTTGTCACAGACCAGTTTCTGAGCCTCAGTTTCCTCATATGTCCATCTAGGATAATACTCGCACTACCTCATGGGTTCTAAATAGCAGCTGTTATTATAACTTTGTCCACTGTAGCTCAATTTCAGATCATCCAGAGAGTACGTCTAAAGTCTTAACACATTCTATTTATTTCCAGAGGTTCCAAACTGAATTATCAAGGCCTCAGTTTTGTAGCTGCTTTCTTTGTCAAAATTCTTCCACTTCCTTAGAGAGCAGGGAATTTTTATGAAAAGAGCAGAGAAGGGGTATTACGCATAGGGGGAGACTTCAGAATGAGAGAGGAGGGAGGAATAGAGAGGCATAATTTCTACCTCATGTGGCTCTGGAGGAAATGTGACAGGCGGGACACCGACTGGCCCATGATGTGCAGAAAGTGTGTTCAGATCTCCCCCAGGAAACTGGGTCCATAGCACTTCACCTTATCTCCTAAATTCCTAATGGATGCACTAAACACTTACAAGGCTACTCCAGGGAGTTACAGATAGTGAGGTTGTGGTGACTACCCCAGATTTAAGAAGTCACAGAAGCACCCCACAGATGCTATTACAAGGAATTTATTGCTTTAATAAGGCACTAAGTGAGCAGTAATAAACACTTTCAGCATTCAAATTAGTCCCCCCAAAGAGGGAATCTTCATCTGCCAGCCAGCAAGAAATGATGCCAACACATAGCATGGAAAAAGACAACCCTGTAGGAATAGGTCTGGTGGCGCTGGCTTCACCCCAACCAACCGTCTAGAAGACTCTGAAGACGACAGTGAATGGTGCAGGGTCCAGTTCCCTCATGCATGAAAGAAGGGAGCTGAACAAAGTCATCTCTCAAGTTCAGTCCAGGTTAAAACTTCTTCAAGATATGGTTTACAATCACTTGCTTCCGGAATAAAGAAGAGCATCCAGAATAAAGAAGAAAATGTAGTCTTACTGCCAGCCTGGGGGTTAGACTAGGCTGAGCTTTGGTTCACATGGTCTTTTGCATGTGATCATTGACATGTTATGTGTTTCAGTGGGAGCGGAAGCTACATTAGCTAAAATGTCAATCCTTCCTATAAAATATTCTCAACTCTATCCATTATATATAGCATTGGGCAAAGAAACTGATGGGGGAGCAAGATGTCCTCTGAAGAAATCACCTGCCTCACCTGGGGCCAGGCAAATCAGGTACAACACCATCTCGTCACCTCCTTTGTTTACCTATGGGGTAACTCTTTGCTTGCAACCCTAGCTTCTGCTGTAGTTCTGTCTGACTTTACAACTTCATGGCTTATGTTCTTCTACCTTCCATTTTCTTCCTGCTTAGAATCACACTGCTATGGCCATGTTCCAACCCCCAATTTTACAGCCAGGGGAGGGGAAGGGCAGCTCCTCAGGTGTGGACATGGAGTTTACCTGAGGTCACCCTCCAGGAGCACAAACACGAAATCAAACCAACAATCAACAGAAATGTAACAAAGCAGTCCCCTCAAATCAGAGACTGTCCATCAGGGAAGACTTTGGTAAATAACAATCCAGTCCCAATTCCTGCCAGGACAAGGGCAATAAAAACTGCAGCCACAGAGGAAAAACACAGACAGAACAGTAAACAGAGTAGGAGCCTATGGCCAAAGGCAGCCAGACACACCAAGATGGTACTGGTCGGCCTGAAAATCCCTCTCCATCATCCTCTCTCTCTCTGTTCCAAACTGAAAGGTGATTACCCTGGACTCAAGCAAATAGAGTCCCTCAGCTGTGTCCCTTGCTGGAGTTGGCATTTTCCAGTGTGACCCAGTTCCAGGAGTGACCAGTCCTTACAGCCATGTCCAAGGGAGAGGCTGGGGCTAGAAGATCCCAGTTCTGTTCCATTTTATTTGCTTTGCGTTGGTCCTCAGAGGAAGGTATTTATAAAAGGAAAAATGAATATATGGAAGGACACTTGGGTTCATTTACCTGGAACTGGAAGCTGATGAGCGCTGCAGGGAAGGAAAGCTGGAGTCATTCATGAAGACAGTCCAGAGTGTGGCATTGGCCAACCCTTTCTGCAGCCCTGCTTGTTTTTGAAAACTATTTACTCTTTTGTCAAATTCCTCTATACCACACTTGCTATCATCTCCCCTCTGTGGAGGGAGCAAAATAGCTGCTAACTCTTTTTCTATTTACTATTCATGAAACATTCCTACCAACTCCCAAAGTCCAGGTCCAAATCAATTTTATAGACAAAATCCCAATTCCCAGTTCCAGCAGCTCCTTGGGAGGCTGTATTTTGAGGGACAGTAGTACATGGTACCAGGTGGTGAACGAGGCAGCGGCACTGAGCACTGAGCAGAGCCTGAACTGACATCTAACATATCCCGAATCTGCAGAAAATTGTCTTAGTTCGTGGATTCCTGAGACATTGTCCTCGCCTCTAGACCACGGAGCTCCTGAGTCCTGCCTCAGCAGAGGCATCTCCATAGAAAGGAGAGGTTCCAGGTTCCCTGCCCCACCTAATAAGGGGTGAGAATATAGAAGACTTGGAGGAGACACGTGGAGCAGACACGTGGAGCAGAGAGACCTGTGAAGGTGGGCTGCCCTGCTTCTCAGTTTTGGACTTGCACTAGGGGTTTGGAGGGCATGGAAGAGACACATGGGGTCAAACCACAGAAACACTTGTAAGAGATACGTGGGTGAAAGACAGGTGGGAGGCTGACAATGGCAGCCTTTGTCTTGACTTACACATTAATTTTGCCCTTTTCATCCAAGACTTACCTGGCCCCTTTTGCCCCTTTCCTCTGGTTTCCAGGCAGAAGATGCCTTAGACTTGCGGCAAGTTTTCAGGTCTCAGCAGCCCCATTTTGGGCCGATGCTGTTTGGCTGGGCATTAACCACCAGGGGGTGGGTAACTTTGGCTGTTTCACTGGAAAACTATATCCTTTCTCTTCTTCCCTCTCTATGCACACTCATTCTATTGAAGATCTTGCCTACTAAGAGCTTGTTTTGTCTTTATGTGGCAGATGGCAGAATCCCTTTAGAGCATACAAGTTGGGGTGTCCCGGGGTGCTCTTAAGTCTATCTGCTAGCAAACCTATATGGCATGAAGGACCCATGAAGAATTCAGTGACTTGGAGTCTTAATTATGGTGCTGTCAAGTGCCTGTTGAGTCTACAACCAAGAGAGTCATCTCTTTATCTCTCTATTTCATTCTTTATACAATAGGAATACATAATAGAAAGGTGTCTGCTGAAAGGGAGAATTTTAGAATAGATTTCATTTTTCTCTTTTTTTCTTTGTCTTCACAACTCTGCCCTCCGACTTTTTCCCATGAAAGAGCAGCAGAGAGAAAATAAAGCAGTATTCAGCACAGTTCCAACACGAAGACATATATCCTCCGTGACCCCCCCAACTCTTGATGAAAATGTTGATAAAATGTGGTAACATTTGCTCCTAAAAATACCAATTCACTTTCACTACTAGACAGTAACCTCTTTCCAACTCAAAAAGTGATGTGCTTTGACCATGGTCCTCCTTTTTCAAATAAGGAAACTGAGGCATGGCCAAAAGTCAGTGGTTTCCCAAGACTCGGGGCCTCTTCTCAGACGAGTGCTCAGGCTCGTTCTCCGACGTGAACACATAAGCACGTTGCACACGCGCAAGCAAACACCTTTCCTACCTCATCAAATCCCATCTTGTCTGGATATTTGGGGACAACTGAGACAAACTGGGAGGGCTCCATGGGAGGACGGTCAACTGGAAGACACAAGAAACATGCGGATTGCTGGTTAGTGATGGGGTCGGAGAAGAGCTGCAGCCAAGTCGGCAGCAAGGTCCTCTCTGCAGGTCTCAGGACCCACTGGCTACACAGGCCCTGGGGGTCAGGTGCTGCATTTGAGCGCTTGTTTCTATGCAGATTGCAGATCTGCCTACAATATTGTGATTTACAAGAAAAATATATATTGGGCATTCCAAGGACCAAAATAGATGTTTCTCACACATATTTGGTTTTCATCTACAGTTTCTGGCGTATCTCTCCTAAACCTTTGGAATTTCCCCAGTGTAGGGAGTGATTAAGGTGTCCCTGGTTATGTTAATGAGGGGACTTTCTGGGAAGACCCAAAAGAAAGGGAATTAGTTGGCTGAAGAACCAGCCTGTTGATTGGAGAGCTGGAGCGTCCAGGCCCCGCCCTCTTGGGCCATGGGAAGGGAGAGGGGCTGCAGGCTGAGTTCAGTTGTCACGAGCTGTGATGTCTAGATAATAAAGTCTCCAAAAAGGTCCAAAAGGAGGGGCTCCAGAGACCTTCCTGGTAAGGGAACCAGAACCCTTCCATGTACTCTGGGTAGACAGTCAGAACTGAGCTGAATTCTCGGACATTCTGCTGGTCCCCAGTTCTATGAGGATAGACGCACCTGTGTATCTCTTCCATCTTGCTGTTCATTCTAAGCCCTTGTGATAAATTGGTGACCTGGTGAGTACCAGGTTTCCTGAGTTCTGTGTGCCCTGTTAGCAAACCAACTGAACCCGGGAGCCTCTGATTTAGAAGCACAGGTAATTGCCTGGCTTGCAACTTGCGTCTGAAGTCTGTCTGAGAAGGGGGCCATGGGAACTGCTAGTCCATAACTGGTTGGTCAGAAGCACAGTTAACAGCCTGGGCTGGCAACTGGCATCTGAAATGGGCGACACAGTGGGAGATTGAGCCCTCTGCCTGTGGAACCTGATGCTGTCTCCGGAAAGACAAATTGAGCTGAATTCTTGGACATTGTGCTGGTGTCTTGGAATTGCTTGTTGGTGTGGGGAGTCTTTACATACATTCACATTGGAATCGAGGTGCAAGGAACCCTTATTCATTGCCCCATTTCCCTTAAAACCTGTTTTCAGATCATTTGGGAGGTAGTTTAGGGTAATGGTTAAGAGTGAATGCTGTGGAGTTAGGTGGTCTAGGGCCAAACTTTGGTCTGTGATGATACAGAAGAGGTAGGTGACCTCTCCAAGTCTGTTTCTTTGTGTGTGGAATGAGGACATAAAGTATATCTTTTATGATGTTATAAAGTTTAAATGAGACCTGGATGCAAAGTACTCACCAAAAAAATTAACTAGTACAGACTCAATAACTCTTAGCTATTATTTGGTGGCCCATGGTGAAACAGCTCAGAAATAGACTAGCATTTTTCTGAATAGTGCTTTTTTTCCTGTATATTTAAAACTGTTAGAATCTGAGACTATTTTTACCCCATCCAGATAGGTTTAGCTATAGGTACTCAAAATGTGTTTATTTTAATAAGAACTCACCTCCATGATTCAACCCACGTCCCAGAACCTGGTACAGAACTAACAGAGAAGTTTCCACATGGAAGGGACATTGCAGCTTAAGTGATAAAAGTTTTGTTTTCTATTAGTTAATAGTAAAAATAAGAGCTTTCTTTTAAAATGATGGATTTCACGAGTCGAAAGCAAAGCTGATTAAAGAACTTGAGAAGGTTTTGAAGATTTTTGGTATTACACGCATTTAAAGAACTTCTTTGTTTTTCCTTAAAGGAAATGAACAATGTTTCATTTTAAATACAACAAAATTTAAAACGAGAGCTGGTAACTGGGTTGTCTGCAGAACTGTTGGGGAGGACTGTTACTACTACTATCTGTGTCCATTCTCCTCTACTCCAGGAATACGAGCCACAGGTTTTCCTGCCCTTGAAGCTCATCATGCGCATGCAACATGCTGGGGGAGTTTAAATTGGGGCTGCTCAACACTCCAAACCCTCCCTCACTGCCGCATTAACCCCCATGCCCTCAGTTCCCCTACTCCCACAGTCCCCACAGAGTCCTCCTCATCCTACTCCACAGTGTCCCAAATAGTCCTCCCTACCCCCTACTTTCCTCACTATAGTCCCCCCACATTACCCCTTCCCTCACAGTCCTCCCAACCCTTCGCCTATAGTCCTCCCAATTCTACCCCCACACTTACAGCCCTCCCTACCTCCTACATTCCCCCCAGTAATTGTCTTTACTTCCCACGGGTCTCCCCAGAGTACCCTCCTCGTAACCCCGCCCTGGATCCCAGGAGTACGGGCAGATATGAGAAACCCCACCTTGAGGCAGCCTAGACTAAGCACCAACACTGGGAGGGCAGCTGCCTGAGCAAATCGAAGAGCAGGTAGCCTTGCGCTGAGCCAAGAGCTTTGGGGTACCATTTGAGAACTCAGTACAACTACACCCATCCTGACTGAGACACTATGCAAAGGGCTTTATTTGTTTGGCTTATCTTTCAATGGGATATTAGAGGGAAACCATGATACCCAGTTTCATTAATGATCAAATGATGCCAGACACAGCAGTCAGTATCATTACTCCAACCCTGGACCTCAGGGACACATTTCTATTAGGACAAGTCCATGTGTCTCTTCCCATAAGCAGCGCAGCGTATCTCAGTCCTTTCTGCAATACTCAACTCACTAGGAGTTGCTTTAAAAATCACAAATATTGATTGAGGGCCCATCATATACCAGGTTAGTTTTTCAAAAGCAAAGAAACTTAGCAGTCAAACTCCTTCCTGCCCTCGATGTTTGAGGAGCTTCCTCACCTACTCTCCTTGGGCTTATAGGTAACAGGCTGAGTTGCCCTTTGCACGCCCTTGGCCTTAGTTTGGCACAAACATGGCCTGTGTAGCTTGAACATTTCCCTCCAAGAGACTGCTTTTAGTGACATTATTTCCACCAAACACGGCCAGTCATTGTGTTCTCAGGACAAGATCCCCAAGAAGCCACAAGTGGCTGGATCCTGAAAGCCACCGTTGAGCAAAAATATGAGAAGCATGTCTAAGTTTTCCACTTAAGCCATAGGGAAAAGCAGTGAACGCTCTGAATTAGACTGAAGAGACTTACCACAGGGGAGAAGAGATGTGTCTTTGCTGATGTGAACTTGAACGTATATCCCAGCTTCTGTTTGGGGTCACTTATGACATTCAAAATTAATCCAGCCCCTCACTGAGCCCCTCCCTACACAGTCCCTACTTTCCCACTACTTAGGACATTGCATCTTACTGGCTCCTGGGTAGTTTGAATATCGAGAAATAATAGCTACTGCTAGAAAGCTCTTAATACTCACTAAACACCAGGCTACACACTTGACATATATAATGACATTTAATTAATGTTCACAACAAAGAACGCAGGTCAGGTATGAATCTTATGAATGTCCCTCTTTCACAGATAAGGAAACAAAGGCTTCAACAACATGCCAAAATCCCAGAGTTGGTAGAGTGGGTATTTCAACCTAGCTGTGATGCACACTCAAACCTTGACCCCCCTCCACCCTGCCCCTCAAATGGATCATGTGGCCCTTGGGCAACTGGGTGGGTTCCTAGCAGCTCAGTGAGCTAAGTCCTTGCTCCTGGAGGACTTGTTGTTCCTTCTGGGGTCCACACTGAAGCACATCCCGTCCAGACCACCACACACCAGCCCCTGACTGGAAAAGTAATTGAGAGATTGTACTGAGACCAAATTCTAATCATTCTCTCCCATCACTTCTCCATAACTTCTCCCATTTCCCACCGTATCTCAGCCCTTAATCCCCAGGCCTGGGTTGTTAAGATAATTTTTACACACTTGTCTCTGTGGCTTCATTCTAACTTGTTCTGCATACTGTTTTGTTTTTTAATATATATTTTTATTGTTATTTATGTCTTTTACATTTTGTATTCCCCTTGGGGAGCCCACCACCAATTCACCCGTGAACCATCTTCATGGTCCCTTGTGTTCTTTTCTATTCCATTTTGTGCCCTTTTCCTTCCCTCGCCCCGCCTCCCCCCCACCCCCACTGAGTGTTTCTCTCCTATTTGGTTTCCTTATAGTCCTTTTATAAGTGAAACCATTCGATATTTTTCTCTTTCTTTCTGGCTTATTTCACTGAGTACGATTCTCTCTAATTCCATCCATGTCGCTGCAAATTGCATGTGTTTATCTTCTTTGAATGCTGAATAGTATTCTATTGTGTATATGTACCACATCTTCTTGATCCAATCATCTATTTTTGGACATCTGGGTTGCTTCCATACCTTTGCTATTGTGAGCAGTGGCGCAATGAACATACGGGTGCATGTATCCTTTCTGATTAGTGTTTTTGTATCCTTTGGGTAAATTCCCAAAAGTGGGATTGCTGGGTCGTATGGAATCTCCATGTTGAGCAGTTTGAGGAATCGCCATACAGCTTTCCATAGTGGTTGGAACAGTTCACATTCCCACCAGCAGTGTAGAAGAGTTCCTTTCTCTCCACATCCTTTCCAGCATTTGTTGTTGCCTGTATTTTTAATGTGTGCCATCCTCACAGGTGTGAGGTGGTATCTCATAGTGGTTTTGATTTGCATTTCCTTGATTATAAGTGATGTTGAGCATTTTTTCATGTATCTGTTGGCCATTTGCTTTTCTTCTTTGGAGAAGTGCCTTTTGAGCTCTTCTGCCC
>PVIJ01004341.1:0-63820 GCA_004024925.1 Scalopus aquaticus | reverse complement strand
GTTGAGTTGTGTGAGTTCCTTGTAAATTTTTGTTATCAGTCCTTTATCAGATGTATTGCGTGTAAAGATCGTTTCCCAGTTGGTAGGATGTCTGTTAGTTTTGGTTAATGACTCTGCACGCTTTTGTCAAAAGTCTTCTTCCTTAAGCACAGCTCTGTTCTTAACATAAACTGTCACACTTGGTGCTGAAGTGTTTCACAATTTGTTTAGTGGTTTTTATCTCCGCAACCTCATTTTACCTTCACATTTATTTATTTGTTGTTATTTGTGTTTATAGATGAAGCCATTGAGACCAACCCAGATGCAGATTTGACCCAGGTGAAATGAGTGATTGGCACTGGCAGAACTAGAGCTCAGTTCTGACTTCAAGTTCAATAGCCTAACAATCTTTTTTTTAAAGATTTATTTGTTTTTGCATATAAGCTGGGGTGCAGGGTAGAGGTGTGGGGCAGTGAGAGGGTTCACCAGAGACAGAGTGGGGAGCAGAACAGGCAGAACGACTGAAATACACTGCTGAGGGGAGCAGCGGGCAAGGCAGGAGAGGTCTGCTACGCCATGTGGGAATCTCCCTGGCCGGGCATCGAACTTACGCCACAGCTGCTGACAGCTCCACAGCCCTGCTCTCAACCCTTTGTGCCACCAGGGAGGCCCAATAGCCTAATAGGCTTACATGATTTTTGTTGCCTACAAATGGCATCTTGGAGAACTGGCACCAAAGATTTTCCATCACCTCATGCTCTGATTTGCAATTTCCCCAAATTACATAACACATTTATTTCTATCATCATCAAGCCACTTGTCATTTACTCTCAAATTTTCTGTACAGAAATACACCCTTAAATATTCTGTACAGCACCCAATGTACTAAATGAGTAAACACTTATAAAGTGGCGGGCCCAGGCTTTTCAGAAGTCTTTGCTGGCCTTGTTGCTGTTATACCCATCTCCCACCCCACCCAAACCCTCTACTCTGACATCTGAAACTCAAGTCTGCAATTCATAAACTCCCTCACATTTCCAGTCCCTTCTTTTCCTGCATGTCCCTTTGCCTTTCTGTTTTAACTAAAACTTGGCTTTCCTTTGGGAACACTGCCTTCCTTTAAACTGTCAGAGTGGAAGCTGATTTTTCTCATATCCCCAACTCACGCCAAACTGTTTCCTTTTATTTCTCAAAAGCCCCAGCTTCTCTGAAGCATCTTTTAGCTTCACCCCCACCTCCTCTGATCATATCCTCTCAGTGACTAATGCCTCTGATCTCTGTCTCCCAACCTCACTGGTCTTGCCACCATCGTAGACACCTCAGTATCCACACGGGGATGCAGCCAACCCCCTGGCTTCTAGGGCCTTGCCATTGGCACCAACAATCCTTCTGCAGGACCCACTATCATGTCTTCATCCACAGCACCCTTCATGTGCTCACTTCCAACAGTACCTGGCCCAGATTTCATGGGCTAGCACTCTAACCGCCCATTGTAAAGACTCATTGCTCTTGCTTGATAAACCTGACCTGACTATCCATTTACTCAGCACCAACAAGAACACTGCAGACAAAATCCACACAGTAATTTTGACTGAGTCACTTCAAAATTACAGCCACAGGTGTCAAATGGGCCGGATATTGCCAAATGACACAACAATATTCCAGAGTGAATTCACTTTACCACCCTGAAAGATCTATTTTTCTTCTTGTCCTCTGTCCTGAAGCCTCCCTTATCTCCTGCAAGTTGATGAATGGACTGCATATTTCATAGAGAAGACAGACAAGTCAAAGTAAACCTAAGTTTTCCTTCTACCTCAAGTCCACAGACCCAGGTATCTGCACCCTGTCTCCTCCTCTGCTACCGGGGAGAAGTCCCGCTGCTCTGGGCAAGACCATTTCTCCCATGTGGCCCCGGGGCACAACTCTTCTTGTTTTCACAAGGACTTCGGTCTTATATTATCTTCTTTCCTACATCATCAAGTTCTCCCTCTCATTAGCATATCAGCCTGCTGTAAAATTCTATTAAAAAAAAATAATGAAATCAACACAACATAAAGCAGCCTGTCCCTGACCTCTGACCCTTCAGAGCCCCCTCCACATCTCTATTCCCATCACAAGATGCCCCCTTCTCACTTCCCCATTGTCCTCTTTGGTCCACTAAAATGGGTTTGTGTCCCATCTCTGCCATGAAGTGGCTCTTTCCAAGGTCATCACAGATGTTGAGTGTAACAGACTCAATGAGCAATTATCTCTCTTCAAGTTCTACTTGACTTCTCAGCATCTGTTCATTCTTGAACCACATCTCAGTTTTTCCTTCCAGCTTTCTGGCTGTTCATCCCCAGGGATCTGTCCTCCTCCTTCTCTTCTTTCTCTCTCTCTCTCTTTTTTTTTTGACTAAACAAGTTCACACTGTTCCATGGCTTCAAATATTCTTTCAATGCTGACAATTCTCAAATGTCTCCAGCTGGATTCCCTTCTCTGAACTCCAGCTTCCCATATCCACTTCTCTGCTAACTTCTCCATTCAGATGTTTAATAAATATCTTAAGCACAAAGGACCCAAACTTCCCTCCCCAAGACAACTTTCCCTGTCATTGAGCGGTGTATTGGGCCAAAATCCTGGGGTCGTCCCTGTTTCCTTCCTTGCCCTCATGGGCTGTATCCAGGTCTCTGTGAGTTCTGCTGACTCTGCCCCCAAAATATGTTTCTCATCACTTCCTGGTACAGCTTGAGTCCCAACCACCGTCCTCTCTCACCAGGACACATGTACTGTTTCCCTAAATTCTACTGCCCACGCCCCAGCCCCAGCGAGCTTTCTAAATGCTTAGCTCCCCATCACGCCCCACACGCCTGCCTCCACATGGATCCCCATTACTCTTTTTTTTTAAAGATTTATTTATTTATACATACAAGCTGGGGTACAGGCCAGAGGCGTGGGGCAGCGAGAGGGTTCACCAGAGACAGAGCGGGGAGCAGAACAGGCAGATCAGAAATACACTGCTGAGGGGAGCAGCGGGGGAGGCAGGAGAGGTCTGCCGCACCATGTGGGATTCTCCCTGGCTGGGTGTCGAACTCGCATTGCGCGCCGCCGACAGCTCCACAGCACAGCGCTCAACCACTGCACCACCAGGGAGGCCTTGGATCCCCATTACTCTTAGAGTAAAACTCATACTCCTTTCTGGGGCCACGAGACTGCACGTGCTCTAGCTGCTACTCTCTCCATGCCCACATCTCCTTCCACCCAGCAACTCATGTCTATATCCAGCCACATTGTCCTTTGTGCATGGAACACCCATGCTCTTTCCTAATGGCCTAGCATGTGCGTCCTTAATGCTTGAGATATCCCCCCGCCACCACCACCAGTGTTCATGTGTCTGCTTCCTTGACATAGCATCTATTTCTGTGTTGGAATATAAATTCCTAGCAAGCAAGTTTCTGTAGGTTTTGCTCACTGCTGTATCCCCAGCATCTTCAACAATTGCTAGGACATAGTCTTTTAATACCTCTAGTCTGACTCTCTCCCCAAAGCTTCCTTGGCCCCTTACTTCTTTTAGGATGGACCCTCTGCTTTGGTGGACATTCAAGGAACACAACAATGAAGCCACACCTATTTTCAAACTGTATTTCCTCCTGCTGTTCTACTCTCTTCCAGGCTGAGAATGCCTTTTTTATGTCTTTGCTTAGTCTGTTTCCTCTGCTTGTAGGGCCCTCCATCTCTAAACTCCACACTTCCACAGAGTCCAGACTAAGAACCATCAAGAATGGCGGTCTCCTAGATTGTATCAACCCACAGCAATCTTTCCCCATTCCAAGTCCTATTGCTCTTCTATCTCCTCCTTTCACAGGGCATTATACAATTGTCAGGGTCATTTTCACAGGTGTATTTATCTCCCCAGTTAAATATAATCTAACCAGAAGCTGGGAATGGTTATACTATATTTTGACTCTCCAGTACCATCGCATATTAGAAGTATATATTCAATGTCTGTCCATGAATAAAATGCCTGGTCTAATGCTCCAATGGGTAGAGACTATTAGCAGCCATTTATTTACTGCCCACCGGGTTCCAAGCCTGTGCAAAGTGCTTTTGCCATCTAGCTCACCTTGCTTTTCAGATATGATTTCGATATCATCAGCCTATTTTTCTTACATGAGCCTCCAGTCTATATTTCTGCATTATCACTCTCCAAGGTTTATTTTCCAATTATTTTCCTATTCTACTTATGTTCTTTTAAAATTCAGAGCCTGAGATTACAGCAAAAGTAGACTAGAGAAGATAAGCACAAGAACTAACTTGTATGTAAAATGGCACCAGCACTAGAGCTGGCGTGGATAGGGAGAGGAATAACGGCAGCTTTAAATTACAGGTTCTTCTCAAATGAATTCCACCTGCCTAGCATGGTAAGTGCCTATTTGTAATAATTAAAATACTTATTGACAATACTGAACTTCTGTGTATGGAGAACTTTCTAGGTTCTCAGTTCTCTTGGGGAAACCAAGAGAAGGCCAGGCTCTGGCCGGCCCTTCCTGTGATGACAGTCTTGGCGTCAAGACTGACAGCTGTAATAACTGCCCTATAACAGCAACACTTCATTATTTTATGGACTTGATGTCTATTTTTTTATCTGCCCCTCCCAATCCTGCCACATCAGTGTTATTATCTTCACTCTACAAACGCAGGAATGAAATACGCTGAGGGGGTGATCCTCCCTTCCTTTCAGGAATGTATACTGCAATGTACATAACATTGTGACAGATGACAGTCTGGGTTCAAGTCCATTTTTCTGGTTTCAAATTCAGTGCTCTTTGCAACATAATTTTTCATTCACTCATTCACTTGACTGGCATTGCCTTCAGCAAATATTTGTTTGGTGCCAACTATATGTCATGTCCTCATTGCACAGACTAAAGGCAGTAAAATTTACCACTCATCCTCTAGAACACAGAAGAAGGGGCAGAAAAAGTGTGCATTAAAGAAACCCACAAAAGAAATCCTAAGGGCTGGTCCCAGAAATAGTATCACAATGAACCAGATCCTTACTCAACCTGCATTGCCCCTCCACAAAGACTCTTATTTCCATTATCCTCTTTCTCTGTACACTTAGAGGACAATAGCGATTTTATTGAAAAAAGTTTCTTTTTCAAACCTAGGATTGCTGAGACAAGGGAAGTCCAAATGGCTTGCAAACTACCGTGCACATCAGGACGCAGATGTTGTCACAGCAGGAAAGCTATGCTCCTCTCCAGGCAGAACTGGGTGCACTTTGCTCAACACCACCCATGTCTCCCATGTACTGAGCTGATTGATGTTTTGCAAACATCTTGGAGAAGAACAGTAAGGAAGTTTACTATAAAGGAATCTTCCGATGAGTCTTCTAAATTGTTATTGTTTGTCCTCTCCGGTCATGTTTAGTAAAAGAAAAATCTCCACTTTCTCTTTCTTACATCTTATTTCTCAACACTTTGAATTCTGATTCAGTCTTTATTGATACCTTACTATGGGAATTAACTGAAAAAAACTGCTCTGGACTTAGTTTTCAGCCTTTATCTTACTTAAAGTTCCTTTTACCACATCTCATTCTTCTGTTCTCTTGAAATTCTATGATATCACATTATCTTGTTGATAAATCCCAACTCACCAACATCTTTAGGCCTGATAGCAATTAAGTTCCAATACCACTGAAGTTCCAGATTCATCTCTCCCAACAATTCACGGTGCACCTCTCCCTGGACTCATTCATTCATTCATCCAATTATTCAACAAATATTTCCTGGGTACCCACCAGATAATGAGTAATGGGCTATGGCTTGAGACTAATTTGATGAGCAAGGAATTTATGGTTCTCAATGGGAAACATACTCACAAGGAACGCAATGGGTCTAAAAATCAACTCATAACCTTTGTGAATCTCTTGTATCCTATATGTTCTAAATCATTGAACATTCCCACAGTCGTCCCAAATATTTTAAGTCAAAACTTGGCAGTTTTTCTCTGCCTCCCTTTTGTTCACCCACAAACTCTTAGCTAAGTCCTTTCAAGTCTATGTCATAAGTTTCTCTTAATCTGTTCCTTCCTTTGCAGCCCCACCACTCCTGCCCTAGATCATTGGTTCCTCTCCATCTTTTTCCTAGTTTGCCATGTAATATCCTAAATGGTCTCTTTGTCTCTGGTTTGAAACCAGATCCACAGCCGCGCCCTGATCCATCCCTACTCCAAGGTTAGAGTGACCTTTCTAAATGCAGATTTCAACCTATTCTTTCTCTGCTAAAATCCCTTTGAAAGTTCCCTCCCTTCTTAGACATTAGAGAGCCTTCTGACTGAGCTCTTCAGCCTCACGTCCTGCTGTGCCCTCCCAGTCACCCCCACTACCCCTACGCTGGAGGGATGAGTAACAGAATTTCTTGGCTGCAATGTGAAAATCCAGTACAAATAGTCTCTACTTTGGGAAGCCATTTCCAAAATCCTCCCTCAGGCAGGGTGGAGTTTTTACTTTCTCTTGAAGCCACAGCTGCACATTACACATGGGAATTAGTGTAGCTACAGATTGTTGAGCGTTTATACATCCTGACATCATGCTTGACCAGCAGTAACAGGATAGTGTGTTTAAAGACATGAGCTTTGGAGAAAGTTCTGGTTCAAATCCCAATTGTCATTTGTTTAGCAGAATGATCTAGGACAAGTTATTTGCCTGAAAAGACCTTGTAGACCTCAATTTACTCATCGTTTATACGGGGATAATAAAGCCCCTTTCATCAAGTTGTTAAAAAGTTCAATAAGAAAATGACAATGAGACAATGTACAAAAAGTGCTTACTGGGATCTGGTGCAGCACAAGATGTTATCAGTTGAAATCATAATTCTTATTGTTGGCATTAAACTTTTTACATCTATCATGAAGCATTTGCCTCAAAACACTGGAAGTTCTCATTATCTCCATTTCATAATCAAGGAGGTTAAACGATTTGCTCATAGTGGTGTAATTAGACAGCAACAAGGTTAGATAAAGCCCCCATCACAAACACCATTATAACCTGATGATGTTGTGTGGAATGTGTTTGCTGTACACCGAGCTCTCTGCCTGGACCAGGAGCTCCCAGAGAGCAAAGACCTTGTCATATTCACATTTCACATACGACAAGTTTATGAATGAGGGGACAAATGAGTAAGTATGTTGCAGCCAAGGCAGACTGATGGCTGTGCGACTCCAGTCCTGGAAGAGGGGAGAGTGGCTGGTGTGGAAGCGGTGGCAGTGGAACAAGAGCCACACCAGGCTCCGGGGCACTCACTCATTGCTTCTATCTGCACATGGATGAGGTTCTCCAGCTCCTCCTGCAGCGTCTGATGGGGCTTGAGGGGGATGGGCAGGTAGCCGTAATGCTCCTTGTTGCAGAGGTACATCTGGACACCTGAGGACCCAAGAGAGGAGCAAAGCCAACCCATCAGAAGACACACTTCTTGGTTTTACAGTGACAACTTAAGGAAAATGAGACTGGACCATGGCTGAATTTGTCATTGAAGTTCAACAAGTAACTGTTGCAGGTACTTCCGGCAGATCTCAAAAAAAAAAAAAAAAATGCTTTTATTAAGAAAATAAAACATAGGAATGGGGGCTAATAAAAACTCTGGGCTATTTTTTAGCTCAGAGGAAATTGATTTCTTTTCTCTGAAGAAAAAGTCTATTTGTGGCCTGGATTGAACATGAAAAGCATGAAAGGATTAACAAGGAAGCAAGGAATCCTTTCCAAAGAACAGAATGGAACAATCTAATCCACCTACAGGAAATAAGAAGAAGATGAGGAATAAAATCCATATTTGATATGAAAGCAAACAGGAGAATCCTGTAGAGCAGCCCGATTATGAAAACTAAATCTAGGCATGTATAGAACCAAAAAAAAAAAAAAAAAGAAAGAAAGAAAAAAAAGGAAATCTGAAATTCTCAATAATTCTTAGTTTTCTGTCTTTTCTTAGCAGACCTGGACTTGGAGTCAACTAAAAGCCATGAAATTGCTATACAGATTCAGAAAGGGACAGATGGAATCTGCATTTCAAGTTCTGTTAAGAATCTGCAAGATGAGGGTAGCAGAAACATGCCCCAAACCTCCTGTATTCAACAGTGGTCTTCACAGCCCCAGCTGTGAAGCCCTGAGATTTCGACAACATCTATGTTCAACTCCACAGCTAAGAATCAGCCATCAAGAAGGTCTCACAAAGATCCAGCGGCTGACGATCCTGACCACTGAACGAATTGCTTAATTAAAAGGATGAATCTGTCACGCACTAGCCCATGTGTCCAAGCCTCTGATTTGTTAATTGCCACAATCATCCTTGCTTTCCTGAGTGAATTACTTGCACAGTGACTACTCTACGTCATGCCGGTGATACTTCCTCCCGTCAGCTGCCTCGCCTGCCAAGTCAGGTGAAGCTGTCTCATGGCATTAACAGAGAAGAATGAGAACAGAAAGAAGCTTTGTCCTCTTTACTGAATCTGTCTCCAGTCAAGGCTGTTCCAGCAAGGACTATCACTTCTCTCGCCTTCCCCAACTGAATTTACTGGCTCAGCTATTTGCCTGTATGAATGTTTTGGGGGAACTTCAAAGCAAAATGAACCCTCTTGCAGAGTCATGATGAATTTAGGAAGTGGAAGGGAAAAGATCTGATGGTTATTTGGCCTCTGTACCCTACTTAGGTAAATCATTTTACCATTTAACTTTCCAAAGCTTCAGTATAAAGAGCATACCAGCTAAACTATCCATCAAGTAGGAGGGGACAAGAGAGGCAGTGAGACAAGCAAGGTCATAAATGTTTACCTCCAACACACTTTCTCAGAAAGCTTCTGGATGAGTGGAAGAAAAAGAAGTAGGTGGAGGGAAGAGGAGAGGAGGAAGATTACAAACCAAGAAGACTTAGGAGTCAATGCAGAAAAGAAGCAGGGGTTCCAGGGCTGAGAGCTATGGCCTGCTCAGATTAGAGTATGTCAGAAGGTTTCAGAGCAGACATCTTCACAATCATGCAAAGAGAACAGCCCAAGAGGAGTGTTAAACAATTAGGGGTTAGCTTTGGGTTGTATTAGAAATAATAAAACTAAGCCAAAAAATGGGGTACAATTCACATGATTCTAACAGCGAAAACATTGACCAACAAATCTATCTTAAATTGCCTTGTATACAAGTGGTCTACAGGCACAGGAGAAAAATGTTCAATATCACTTGTCATCAGGGAAATGCAAATCAAAACCACAACGAGATACCACCTCACTCCAGTGACAATGACCCACATCAAAAAACAAAACAAGAAACAGAGTCACAGATTAGTCCAATGCCTGTGGAAAACTGTGTGGCGGTTTTCCAAATAATAAAAATAGATCTAACACAAGACCCAGCAATTCCAGTCCTTGGCATTTATCCAAAGGATGCAGTCATTCAAAGGAATGTGTGCCCTCCTATGTTCACTGCAGCACTATTCACAATCGCCATGTTGCAGAAACAACCTAAGTGCCCAACGACAGATGAATGGGTGAAGGTGCGGTGTACATACACAATGAAAGACCACTCACAGTTATGAAAAAAGATGGCCTCTTGCCATTTGCAACAAGATGGATGGGACTGGATGGGATTATGCTCAATGAAGTAAATCAGAGGGAGAAAGATAAGTACCGGGTGATTTCGCTTGCTTGTGGAATACAGAGAAACAAAGCAAAGGAAATGACAAAATTAAACCAAAACAAAGCCTAGAAATATGACTGCAGAATTGAGGCTATCAGAGGGGGAGGGTAGGAGTGGGAACAAAAGGTGGAGGGGTCCCATGGCATATGATACAGGGACAGGTGTGCTCTGGGGGTGGGGGGGTAAGGCACAGCTGAAGCAGTGTAAACTGATTCCCCTGAATCATGTACAGTGCTCTAAACCAATGCTACCTCAATAATAAAATTAATCAATTAAGAATTACCATGTAACTATCAAGAAGACAGGCTGACGAGAAGACTGTGTTTGTGTGGAGGGGGCACAGGGAGGAGAGAGCGCTAACTCCTCACATTCCATGGTGGAGAATCGATAGATAATGCCGAAAGTAAATCCAGAAAATCAAGAAAAGTAACACAAGCATGTTATTTAAACACATGGATGTAAATGGTACACTAATGTTATGTGGAAGAATTTCAAGTGTTTGTCTTCTAGGGGAGGAAACTTGTACAAGGGGTGATGTGCAGGGGATTTCATATTTTATAATAAATCATGGGGGGACACTTGGAATTCTTTCAACAATGTGCATGGATAATTTGGTAAAAATATGAAAAAATTGAAAAGAAGTGTGTTGATAATGAGTTGAATGTATAAAGTAATCTGGCACTTGGAGAAAACAATTTCCTGTTTGAAGATGAGCGGTGAGTGAAACTATCTTTGCTATTTCCATTGTGAAAACATCAAGCATTTCCTTGCACTCCCATAGCACCTTGACACTGCAGACTGAAATATTTACCTCCATGCTTGGTGATGAAAACTCAGACTCAGGAAAGCTGTGACTTGCCCAAGGTCACACAGAAAGGCATTGGTGGTAAACCTCTGTCCCTAAAGGGCCAAGGTCGAGCATATCTCTACCCACCCAGGACTCGGCAGCCACGTCTCAGCACCAGTACCCTCTTTGGGTTGCCGTCCCTGCTCACAGGGGGCACGTCTGATTAGGAGCAGGGACGCAGAGAGGCAGCTCCACCTGCCCACCACCCACACCCCTTGCCTCTTCTGACTTGCAGCAGCTGACTGGCATCATAGATCCAGTGGCCAAGGTGAGACATGAGCGCCTCGCCTCGAGACATTCTCAGAGACAGGCCCATGACCCCATGTGCCCTTCTTGGGCTGGACGGGCAGCTGTGCCCAGAGCACAGCCACTGGGATCCCCGAGCGAGCCCCTCTCCCTCATCACCCACATGGGGCAATGACTGGAGTCAGGATGAAGGATTAGGGTTTGTGGGCAGAGGATGCTACAGACCCTTTTTTCCTTTTGGACATTTAACGAAAGGATACTCCGTATTTTGGCATTATTTACACTAGCTAAGATAGGGAGGCAACCTAAGGGCCTACTGAGAGAGGGTTGGATAGAGAAGATGTGATATACAATATACAGACAACGGAATATTATTCAGCTATAAGGAAAGATGAAATGTTGCCATTTTGCTGAAAAAGCTCAAGGGGATTTTCCAAAGCAAAGTACGCCAGAAAGATAAAGTCAATTACTGGGCGATTTCACAGATACGGGTAGAATAAGGAAACAGTGGATGAACTGATAAGGAAATACAGTGATAAACTAACAGACACTGATAACCAAAATGAGGTTTCTGAATTGAAGAGGGAGGGAGGAGAAGGAAGGACCAAGGAGGCTTAGGGGATGGTGGCAGTAGTGGGAGGAGCATTTAAAAAATAGGGGGGAGGCGGAGGGAGGGAAGGAAAATCGCACAAAATGGAATAGAAAAGAACACAAGGGACCATGGAGATGGATCACGGGTGAATTGGTGGTGGGCTACCCAAGGGCAATACAAAATGTAAAAGACATAAATAACAATAAAAAAAAAAAATATATATATATATATATATATAAATAGGGCCTCCCCGGTGGCGCAGCCCGCTGCGCTGTGGAGCTGTTGGCAGCAGCAATGCGAGTTCGACACCCCGCCGGGGAGAATCCCACATGGTGCGGCAGACCTCTCCTGCCTTGCCCGCTGCTCCCCTCAGCAGTGTATTTCTGATCTGCCTGTTCTGCTCCCCGCTCTGTCTCTGGTGAACCCTCTCGCCGCCCCATGCCTCTGGCCTGTACCCCAGCTTGTATGTATAAATAAAATAAAATCTTTTAAAAAAATAAGTAAATAAATAAAAATAAAAATAAAGGATGCTCAATGGATGAGGCACAGCTAGGGAGCTTGAGTGGCTTCACCAAGACTCAAGAGAGAGGGGAAGCGCTTTGCTTCAGACCTAAGGAGGGAAGAGCCCAGAGATGCCCCATGGACTGTGGGGGACTATTGGGCTCACCCAAGACTTCTGAAAATACGCAAGTAAGGTGAAGCACTATCTTAGGTCTGCAAGCCTGTCAGGAAAGCTCTTTCCTACCCCCACCTGACAGTCTCTATGCGCCATCTGGACTCTTGACCTGTCACAGCTCTGACGCTGGGCTCTCATTGTTTGGTAACGATGACTTATGTCTCCACAAGTGAAGGTCAAAGGATAGATTTGGACTTTTAGAGGTGAACCGAATATAGAATATACACACATTTTTCTCAACAATGAGTACCTGAGGCATATAATGTTATGATGCAATGTTACTTCAATAAAAAAAAAATAAAAGCTTAAAAAAGACACAGAACCTAACATAATGCTGGGCATAAAAGCAAATCTGAGAACTCTGACACTCTCTCCTTCCTCCACTGACTGAATCGCCAAGCAGCACTGGCTTCTGTACCTCCTTTTGGTGTCCCGTGAAGGTCAGTAGGAAGTCTGACCAATGAAGACTGAAGCATAAGTGAACAGGCCAAGCTAAGGGCTGAACCAAAAACTTCCTACCCAGCCCCCAAACCAGTTATTGGTTCAAGAACATATATCATAATAATTCAGTGCATGGGTCACAATAATGTGTCGTGGCCAATAAAGGAGGGCTCTGTTGGGCCCAGGAGCACGACTGTCATTGTTAATAGCTCACTTTCTTGGAACACCCTTACTTGAAGCTCTGAAGCAAAGATATTGGCATAATGCAAAGGAATGAGAAGACTAAGTCTGTTTCCCATTCTGGAGAAGTCAGAGCAAATCACAGACCAAGTTGAAAGAAGCCATTTCCATGAATATTGACACAAGAACCTTCATGAAAACTTCTAATTGACAGTAGGGAAAGAACCTTGACTTCGCCCTGACACAGCCCTAAAAAATGCCTCTGCTTGGCCAAAGGGTCTAAACTGCTCTAGTAGCCAACTGGGGAAACTCAGCCTTCCGTATTTCCACAAAACATTCCCATTTCTCCCAAACCTACCACTGGTGTATGAACTAGGGTTTCTAGGGTAGCCCTATGTTTGCAGCCTGAATATGCATGCACATTCTCTCTTACCAGAGCCAGGTAAGTGAGCCAGGGGCCTTGGCATGACGCCATCCACCCCAACTTGAATGGCCATGGTGAGTTCAGTCACCGGCTCCTTGGCTTCTACAGACGTGCTAGTGGTGAGTGGCACATTGTCAGTTATTGATAATGGGACCTCACTTCTTTTTTTTTTAAATTTATTTATGCATACAAGAGTTGGGTATAGACCAGAGGTGTGGGGTAATGAGAGGATTCACCAGAGACAGAGTGGGGAGCAGAACAGGCAGACTGACGGAAATACACTGCTGAGGAGAGCAGCGGGCAAGGCAGGAGAGGTCTGCTGCGCCATGTGGGAAGCTCCCTGGCCGGAGATCGAACTCGTGCTGCAGTGGCTGCCATAGCTTCATGGTGCTGAGATTTAACCCATTGTGCCACGAAGGAGGCCCGGGGAACCTGATTTCTGTAAGGACGGTCTGAATGATCCTGAGTATAACGCTATGTTGTAAGGATGGCATGCATGTTCTTCTGGAACTTCTTCCAGTGAACGACGCCCACCTGACTCTGCAGGGTGACACGGAAGAAATAACACCATCTTGCAGACTTGTCTTCCTACAGACCCCACTGGGAAAGCCTTCCTGTGCTTTGTGAAAGACTCAAGTCTGGCTTGGCCTTTTCTTTCACAGGGACTGTGGCAGAGACTGCTGCTGGCCTCCCGAGATACGTCCTCTCCTTCAAGAGTGAGAGGGGCTCCTCCCAAAAGCTAAGTGTGTCCCCTGACCAGAAGCTGGCTAAGGGCTCTGCCTGGAGGTAATGTTTCAACTTCCAAACTTCCGACTGCACCTTGCAGGGAAGGAGAGCACCTCCCGTCCCTGATTCTGACTTGACAGCTGGAATGCATGTCTCATATGAGACATCTTGGAGCCAACAATTAAGGACGGTACCTCATGGAGGAACAGAAAGCAGGAGAAAAGAACCCAGGTCTCTGTAAACTTTATGAAACAGAGATGCTGTTCAAGCTCAGAATTTTGTAAGAAGAAATAAGCTTCCATTTTTAAGTTTGAGGTCCTCACCAGTGTGGTTTGCACCTCTGTCAGTTTCCTAACTAATAAAAAGATGTCTATCATGAAAAAGCATTTCAGCCACACCACAGAAACCATTTCCCTGCCCATGACTCCCACCTCCACCACTATCCCCCTGGTCTCAAAAGGAGGGGATTCCTGAGTAGGGGTCACTCCTGGATCTTGGCCACTGGTGCCCAAAGGGACAGCAACACAGAGGGTCCTGATATGATTATTGCAGACAATGAATTGGCCCTGACTCTACCTAGAAAGGAAGTTCATTTCCTGGCATACGAGTATCTTTTAATAGGATGCAGAAAGCAGAGGAGCAGGATATTGCATGATTACATAGTGGCAACACAGCTGAACATCAACAGTACCTGCTTGCCTGCTGGAGAAGGCAAAGACGATGATGTCATCAAAGGTCCAGGTGTAGTCCTGGTGTGGGGGGTAGAACGTCAACTTGTCAGAAGCTTCCTTCCTGAGGTCAATTAGGAATGTGGAGTGGACCATTGGGACTGGAAAGCAGCCCAGCCTCTTCCACTCTCTAATCTGAACGTAGTCTGGGGTCCGTTTATAGAAGCCCTGTAAAAGCAAGTTGGTCGTCAGTTACACTCTCTGATCTGAAGCCTTCATCTTTCCCAGGCATCTGCTAAGTTGATTTCTTCTAAGTCCTCACAGGTGAAATAGAAGCCCCTCAACAAAGTCACTTCTTGTCTGATCTTGACCTAAAAATTTCCAATTAAGGTTCAGAAATGGCTTCTACATATAAAATAACATGAAAAGACCAAAAGGGTCTCAGTGTCAGAAATAATTTTGGTTCCAGTATATCTCTTGATTTAATAAATTCATAAAAGTGTATTTTATGTTGATTTATGATTGAAAATGAAGCAGGAGTATTAAGAGGTAGTAGAAGAGAGCAATTAGCAGCACAGATGTGGTGACTGGCTGTTAAGGTCAAATTCTGCCTCAGCCACATACGGCCTGTAGGTATTGGCCAGGTTGCTCAACCTTGCTGGACCTCGTCCCGCAACAGGATGACAAGAGTAATGACATGATCTACTCCATGGGGTTGCCTGTGAAAATTAAGTGAGGTAAAGCTTAAAGAATGCTTAGAATAGAGCCAAGGAAGCACTGATAAGCATTGGCTATTATTAAAATTGCTACATTGCACTGTGGGCAATATTTTTATCCAGACATGCACAGACCACCTTTGAATAATGTGAGGGTTAAAGCACCTCCCAGCCCCACAGTTGAGGGTCTACTAGACTTAAATGGCCTGCTTAGCCACCAACTTGGTTACTGCAGTTCTGCCCTCCAATACAAGGTCAGAACAACCCCGTGAATCAGTTATCTGACCTAAAAGAATGTAGGATGCCAGACCCTACAAGGCTCCTTTCAAATTTACCAAAAGCAGGATGCTCGATCATTCTGGAACAATGGGTGTGCATCCCGAGGTGTGATCTGAAGGCCCAGGACACTGACTGATGCATGACCCTGCCCCCCCAGACCGATGAGCTGAATGCCTTGTCAGTAAGACTGGAACCGTGAGTAGGGGGTCTAGGGTGTGGTTTCTATCTCAATACCAATTCATCAAGCAGATGTCAGCTGACTCACCTTCTCCAAAAACCCTATATACATATGCATATTTGTTCAGTTTTACCTATTATTTCTTTGTTCTCCTAGTCCACATAATTGACACGATAATTATTCTAACAATAAAAAGGCCAGGATCTTGTTTTTTCAGCAGCATCTTGCATTGTACATCTTGCTCCACAACTCCCGTTTGTCAGTGCGGTGTTGTCAATGCAACACACAGTCAAAAATTTTTGTATAACTTATTGTCAGCCCTTGTATCTGCATGTTTTGCACTTGAGGATTCAATCAGCTAACATTTGGGGTTGGCTGAATCCATGAATGCAGGACCACAGATAAACCACGTATAAGTGGATCCACATAGTTCAAACCTGTGTTCCAAGGTCAACTGGAGTACAAACATATACATGGGTTCTTCAATCAATGCAGTTACCTATTCAATATCCTGGAGGAGCCACCAAGGCACTTCGCTTTGAGAAGATTCCCTTGAAACTTCCTTGAGAGCAAGCACACATGACAACCAATACCTGATGGTATTGAACATACTGGTTTCAAGGAGCCCAGTTTGTCTTCCCTCCAAGTCTCCAAATTCAACTATTCGTTCCACAGACATCTCCTAAGGGCCTGTCGTCCCCCGGGCAAGGACTGTGCTAGGTCCTGGAGGTGAAGCAGGAAAGAGCCAACCCAGTCTTAGCTCTCACAGGGTACAGAGTCTAGCACACCACCACTCTGATGGTGCCAATATATCACCAAAGCTCAAATTCATTTGAGAAAAGATGAACACATATCTCAACAAAACATACTTAAAATATGTGGAATCTCTGACAGGCATTTCTAGAATGTTCTAGGTAATAATAGCAGGCTCATAGAGGAGGTATGGTTTCACAAGGCCAGTACTGTGAAGGGCATGGCATGTGTTGTATACCTAGGTTCTCACACGTTATTAAACGGTCACATTATTTCCTGGGCGTTGTCACTCACCCATCAGTCACTGCAGCCTCTTCTACTGCTTTAGTATTTCCCTTAGCGTCTAGAAGAGTGTCCCAGCTGAGCTAACCCTAAGACTGACCACCTGTGAGGTAGAGTGGTCACAAATTAAGACTTAGAAGATGTGAATCTCAGTCATCTTAACCATCTCTTAGCTAGCTGATCTTAATCCACCCTTAACCTCTTTGAATCTGAATTTCTTCACCTGAAAAACGGCATAAGAGCGGATATGTCTACCTGACAAGTTATAAAATGGACTGAATGTGATAAAGGCTATGAAGATACTCTGCAAATGGGGCTTATTATATGAAGTGTTACTATTATTATTTATTTTTAATTAGTCTTCAAGTCAAGAATTGCTTAACCTCCTTCAGTTCTGAAAGCATCTCCTAGCACATCAACTTACGAGCATTCTTGCAGGGGATAAAAGGAATTGGTTCTTTAAAGAACTACTAAAAAGCGTACACCAAATATAAAGTTCTAGACCACCTAGGAACCATAATTTCAATATGAGAAGCTTGGAAAATAGATGCTAATGTTGAGTCACTGAATATCCTGGGGGTAGCAGGGAAGGAGGCGGAAAAGGGAGAATGAATATGCGTCCTGCAGACAGGTGGAGGCAGTAGATGTGTCTGTTTTTCCACATAAATTGAGTGTTGTTGGTAATAATTCCTGTTCACTGGCAGACAAGCAGGGTCAATTTGTTTGGGGTGTGTTTGTCAAGCCTCTGGAAGCCAGGGCCGGGCCGAGGCTTGTGAAGTCACTGGCCAACCCTGGGCCTGCCCAGCAGAAGCCTGGTGGGGATGGTTAAAAAGCCAAAACCAGACGGCGAAAAAACAGAAATGCTGCTCACTCTGCACATTTTACTTTTGCTGTGCAAATCAACCGAGCGCATTGCTCTGCTTACTTTAAATAATTAAAGCAAATAAGGAGATAATATAAACCTGGAGGTTGAATTCACTAGGTTGATCCACCCTAGTTGCTGGTATCACTGCCCAGCTTATTAAAACAGCCCCGTGACATGCTGCAGATTATTAACTGAGAGTGTACAAGGACCTAACATAACCTTTTCTCCCCAAGGAAATGAGTAGCTTTTATTAATATGTACTTAGTGCTCCTCTAAAAGTGATGTGGATAATAAGTGCATTCGAGAACTCTTGAAATTGCGAGAATAACTGTAACAAAAGAAATGTCTCATTTGATAGTGTGCTAGACCCAGTGACTGTTAATTTTTCATAAATTTTGCAAGCCAGTTGACATGTTGACAAGTTGCTAGCTTAAAATCTGTAAAAGTAAAAATCATGTTAATCCCCATCATTCTAACAATACCTCAGATAGCAGTTTGGCGTATTTTTGGTAATTATATATCAAGTGGCTATACTGCCACTTGATATGTAGGTATACTATTATACCTATATATAATTATATATCAAGTGGCTATACTGCCACTTGATATATAGGTATATAAGGTTACCCTCAGCTTAACCAACATTTAAAACATTTGCATGATGGGATGGGTACTTACACCATGAAAACTGGTCAATGCTCACAATGAGGAGTCTCTTCCACAGAGGCCACTTTATACACCTATCAGTTCAATATTGGCTGTATTTTTCATGCAAAACTAAACCAAATATAAAAGGGGCATAAAAACACATTTAACACACATTTCCCTCTCAAAGCATTGGTACATAGAGTACATTGACTCTACAGTACATTGACTCATTGGTACATAGAGTACTCTAGAGACATGAATTATCTCTCTAATTCATTAATGAATACAAAATATAATCAGCCTTGTTAGATATTTCCCATAAAAGACCTCCAGACTTTGAAGATATTAAAGGAAAAAGTGTAAAAGAGAGAAAATGGAAATTTAAAATGATGCTTTTAGCTTGAATTTTATAAAAATATGCTACAGAGCCTCCCTGGTGGCGCAGTGGTCAAGTGCTATGCTGTGGAGCTGTCGGCAGCGGCGACGCGAGTTTGACCGCTGGCGGGGGAGATTCCCTCATGGCGTGACAGACCTTTGCTGCCTCGCCCGCTGGCCCCCTCAGCAGTGTGTTTCTGTCGATCTGCCTGTTCTGCTCCCCACTCTGTCTCAGGTGAACCCTCTCGACATCCCACGCTTCTGGCCTATACCCCTGCTTGTATACGTAAAATAAATAAATCTTTAAAAAAAGTACTACAAAAGCAGTTGCAATTATCAGACGGTTTGTGGAAACCAATTTGGTAGCAAATCAAAGGTTATCAAAATATTTATACCCATTGACACAATGCTTTCACTTCTAAGATGTTTTCCTAAGGGAGAAAAATTAAATACAAAAATTTAACCATGATGGTCATTATAATAGTTAAAAGCTGCACGCAACTTAAATGTTTTTAAACTACGAGAATGATTAGGTAAGTTGCATTCTAGTCACTGAGTTGACATTAAAAGCACAGCAGTTAGCTGTGATGTTAGGATGGTGGGGATTAACATGACTTGTAAAAGTTCCTTTCCATTTCCAAATTTTCCTGTAGCATTTCTTCTATTAGTTTTAATCACAAGAAAAGAATTTTTAAAAATTTTGGAATTGGAGAGAAAGTGTACGAATCCCAGCAAGCTTTACTGGTTAATTCTAAACGTCTTAGACGAAGCTCATTCGAGTATTTTCTTCTTAATTCTTTAATACCGAAGGTGCCCCTGGGCTGGATTCACCTCCCTCCTGAAAATGCTTGATCCAGTGACAGAGTGGGGTGCATCACAAAGGGAGAAAATGAGAGAAAGGTTAATGGGTCCACTGTCAACACACGCCTGCCTTGTTAAAACTCACAACCTTCATTGCTGAGCGGGAGACTTGCCTGAGGAGTGATTCCGCACCAGAAGTTAGAGTACAGGCCCCGAGACTCCAACATGGGGGCCACGATGGTCTTGTTCTCTGCCATCATTAGACTGAGTGTCTGTGGATTTGTCAGGAAATTGTCAACATCTATGAACTAGAGAGAAAAAAGGATCGTGTCAGGGGAAGCAGTACTTCTCGGTAATCCATTCAAAAGTACCCCCGCAATTCCAAAGGAGCACAGAAACCTGTGGTTCCCCACAAGTTGATGGGAACCAAGTTCTTCATCTGTGACCCTCAAAATCCATTTAATTCCTTTAGCACTTAGCAAATCTAGCACAACACTAGAAATAACCCCAATAATGCAAAGTTTGTACCGTTTCATTAAGCTTATTGGCATCTGCTGTCACCAGACTCTTGCCCTAAGTCCATCTCTAGCCCTGAAAACACAGCAGAAACCTGCTCAACACAGAGGGAGAAAAAAATGTACAAATCTCAGCAAGATTTACTGGTTAATTTAAAACTTCGAAGACTAAGCTCATTCAAGCATTTTCTTCCTAATTCTTTAGTACTGAAGGGCCCCCAGGGTTGGGCCCTCATGACATGGAACTGTCACCTACATTCTTTTTATGGAATCCAGTTGCAGCTGAGTGGCTGTTTCAGGCAGAATGTATGTGGTCTGACATCAACATGTTCTGCTCTGCAAGGGGCACCGAGCAATGAATCGCTATTACCAGAATGGGCGCACACTTGACCAGGACCCAAGTGACATCTTGGTTAGTGGTTTAAGTCTAAGATATTAATGGTTCCCAACCCCCTAAAGAGTCATTCAAAATACTTTTTGACAATCTGCTGTAGTTTCAAATGGACAAGCCTATGGTAGGTTGTCCATAATAATGCCAAAATAGCCCCAACCAGACTAACAATGCTACTTTAATATTACAAGTAGAAATTTTGTTTAAAGCACATTCTATCAACTCTTGTTTACCTATGAAGCTATTTCCCCTTTTTAGAAATCCATGATCACATCAATTCATTTGCAGGGGCAGGACAGCAACAGACTGTAGCTTATAAAATAAGCACATTAAACTATACTTTTTTAAACTCACACTTCAAAATGACTAAAATGTAGATGTTATGTTCTATATGTTTTACCACACCCACAAAAATAATCCGAAGTTTTTATTTTTATGATAGTCATCTGTTTACCAAAACTTTCGTGGTTTAGCATTTGTACATTTCAGTGATAGTTACACAGGTATGCAATATTAAATACTGTAAGTACAGCATTTGCATTGAAAGTGTGTTATAAATTATTGAGCAGGTTTTTGTTGTGGTTGCAGGACTAGAGAGAGACATAGGTCAAGAGTCTGGTGACAGCAGATGCCAATCAGCTTAATGAAACAATACAAGCTTTGCATTGCTGGGGTTATTTTTAAAGTTGTGCTGGATTTGTCATAGGCCAAAAGAATTAAATGGATTTTGCGGGTCACAGATGAAGAACTTGGTTCCCACCAACTTGTGGGGAAAAGAGCCTTTGTCAGTTTTCAAAAGGGAGGTGGGTACTGTAGCTACTTGTTGCTTAGGAGGCACCCCCCTCCTCCTCCTCCTCCCCCACCCCACCCCTCTTCTCCTCTCAGTTGAGAGACGTTCATGGGGAATGAGGATGGGTATAACATTGATTCCTAGTCATCAAGTCCTGAGTTTTGTGGGACCACTCTCAAAATTCTAAGGAAAATGACAGAGCTTATTCACAGAGAGAAATTCTCCACGAGAGCCCAGTAAATGGCGTGACCGAGAGGCCATGCAAGAGATGCCGTTCCCCAATCACTCAGGAGCAATGGGGAACTGAGTTGTAGAAATGCTAATGTTAATATTTTCCTATAATTTCTCCTGTCTCAAAATTTTTTTTCAAAAAGCTAAGACAATTTATATTGCTTTACCTACAGTATTCCTGAAGAACTAAAATTTGTTTCTTTTGCATTTTATGTGAAGACAGATCGAGTAATTCAAGAGCTTATTCACTTATTCACTGAAAATGCATGGCAGAAAAAAAATAAATAAATAAAAGAAAATGCATGGCAGGCTGTGTCTGAGATGAATTCCAGGTTTCCCAGTATAAGTTCCCCAATTATTCTCTGTGTCATTATTTAAAGGGGAGAAGATAGGGCCTCCTCCGTGGCATAGTGGTAGTGTGCTGTGCTGTGGAGCTGTCAGCAGCGCGCGATGCGAGTTCGATGCCCAGCCGGGGAGAATCCCACCTGGTGCTGCAGACCTCTCCTGCCTCGCCTGCTGCTCCCCTCAGCAGTGTATTTCTGATCTGCCTGTTCTGCTCCCCACTCTGTCGCTGGTGAACCCTCTCGCTGCCCCACACCTCCGGCCTGTACCCCAGCTTATATGTATAAATAAATAGATCTTTAAAAAAATATATATATATATACACAAAGTGGAGAAGACAGTGCCTAAACAAAGGGTTGTTTTGATTATTACTACAGTTGGAGGTTTTGGACAACGGATTTGGACATCTTCTAGAGAGCAGCTGTTAAGGAATCAAATGTCTGCTTTTACCAGAATGTAGTCTGACCATTTTTCCCTCGCAGTTCGAAGGGCTGCCTGTCGTAATTTCATCACATGGGCAAACCGGGAGCTTGGCCAGTGCTTGGGTCCAATTTCATCAGGATAAGACCTAAAATAACACCAATAATAATGGTTTATAATGATCTATGTATCTATATATTCCAGACTCTTTCCTAAATGTTAGTATGTACTAACTCATTTCATCTTCCATCAGTCCTAAGAAGTTGATACTATTGATGTCATCATTCCCAAATTACATATAAGAAGACAGGAGTCAGGAGAGATTATGTAACTTGCTACTAACCGTACAAAAGATGCTTTATATGAACTATTTCAGCATGTTCTAAGAAGAATCTACTGAGTCTCTACAAGGTAAGTGCTACCACTCTCCCCATTTCGTAGAGAAGGAAATTGGTGTAGAACAGGTAAGTCATTTGCCTAATGATATACAACAAGGGACAAAGTCAAGACTTGACTCCAGGCAAAACCCCAAAGTTCATGTTCCTAGACTTTTTTTATACATTCTGCCATCAGATAAATATGGAAATTTTGCACCATCAAAATATGACTTTCCAGGAAAAATAAAGGTTCAATTTCCTTGATCATGTCTCAGTACGGGATTCCACTGGGCCTAACACATTGATGTAACCAGGTAAAGTGAGGTCAGGGAGACGCTGCATAATTCCTTGGACTTTCTGTCAACATCCACAAAACACCAAGGACAGGAGTCTCACGTGACCACAGAGGCAAGTGACTTGGCACACCCTGAGAACCCTCCAGAAGCCTCCCAATTGGTGTGGACATCGATACTGTCCAAGAGGCCCCAACCGGCCACCACTTCCAGTTCTTGTTGCTTTTTGGTCAGTAAATTTGCATTTGCCCCAGTGAATGAAAATAGCAACACAAAAACAATAAGATGTAATGATACAATAAAGATTAATAACACTGTGGCTGTAGAGGAATTTTCTGGGATGTCTTCCTCAATTATTGCTTCGATGGAAATCCTGTTTTTCCTGAATATATTGCCCCCAAAATGCCTTCTTTAATAGTTTCCATACTGACCTTGGCATACAATGTAACAGTCATAATCTGCCTACAGAGAAAGTTACCAGGATGCCAGGTAGGGACATAAAGTCCTTTCTGGGCCATTTTAATTAGGTCAAATCTAGTACATGGAGTGTTAAAAATCTTTTATGGTGTTCAAATTTCATTGCTAGGTGTATGGAACATATGCTGGGATTTATAATAAAAGTCTTATAGAGAAGGAAAAAATTGCTCTGGAGTGACATTTATTATTATTATTGTGTAAGTTTGGCTTTCAATAAATGACTTACCCTGGGCAAAAATTCAGGCAACTCAATTCATTCCACCTCTACAATTCCTTAAGCTGGCATGCAGTAACCTTGGGACCATTTACAATAATAAGTTTTAACACATTTATTCATGTTGTCATTTGTTCACCCAATGAGTATTAATTTAGTGTCTTCCAAGAACTTAGCACTGAGAGGAAATATAAAGTATTTTTTTAACTCTAGACCCTACCAAAGAACCCAAAAGTTACTTAGAAAAAAATGAGCAAATTTCAATTAATTAAAAAAGATAAGTGTGTTGCTGTGTCTGTTTACTGTAGAAAATAAGCACCACAAATATTGCAAGAAAGATAGATCTTTCTACCTTTACTGGGATGATTAGGAGCAGCTTTTTATAATAGGTGGGATTTGGGATATGAGCTGCTAACAAAAGCAAAGGAGAGTAAACTTCCATGACCTAGAGGCTGGGGCTGAAAGTAGGAGAACATTCTGGAAAGTTTTCTTTTGGGAACAAGCATGAAATATGGGTATATAGTTATTGGTGCTAAGTTTAGGGAATCTTTTAAAACATATGTCTGAGGTGTATGAACTTTGTTCTGTGGGTATTTGTGGGTCACTAGAGTTCTTTTAATAAAGAAGTTAAGCCACATCATTAGTATTTGAGGTAGACTGACTTGACATTGTGTTCTGGAAGGTATCTTCATGGAAGGAAGCAACTAAGAAACTGCTATGGTCACAAAGGAAAACAACCTAAATGTCCTAATATCCTAAATAT
Organism: Scalopus aquaticus; assembly: GCA_004024925.1. Taxonomy (NCBI): domain Eukaryota; kingdom Metazoa; phylum Chordata; class Mammalia; order Eulipotyphla; family Talpidae; genus Scalopus; species Scalopus aquaticus. Next base: position 39,670 of record PVIJ01004341.1, on the reverse strand, counting down.
CCAAGCTAAATGTCCTAAAAAATATGGTGCCTCAATACAATGGGTAATACGGGGTCAGAAAAATCAGAAAACTCCTTAGCTATTGCTATGGAATGATCACCAAGGCATGGTAAGTGAAAAGCAAAGTGTATGTAAAAAATATACACACAGGGGACCTCCCTGGTGGTGCAGGGGTTAAGGCTGAGTGCTATCATCACTACAGATTGAGTTCGATTCCTGGCACAGTAGACCTGTCCTGTCTCACCTGTGTTCCCGTCAGCAGTGTATTTCAGTAGATCTGCCTTTCTGCTCTCCACTCTGCCTCTGATGAATCCTCTCACCCTCTGCACCTCTGGCCCACACCCCAGTTCTTGCATGCATAAATAAATCTTTTTAAAAAGGTAGATAGACATTTCACTGTTATCTCCCAAGTCAGTTTATACTCAAAAAACGAATAAAGAATATCGATATTTCATAATAGACACTGCTGTGCTGATTTACTGGTGAACATGAACGTGGCTGGTAGCTGCATGAATAAAGAAGAGAGAAATATGAAGATCCATCAAAGGAGGAAATGTAACTAATTAGTTTTCAGAGATGAATGACAAGGAGAAGTCAAGTGTGCCTCCAGCACTGGAAGCCTGCAAGGCTGCAAAATGGTTGAAGGAGGAAAGTAAAGTTCAAAAACTGTTCTCTCTCTACTCACTCAGGTTCCTCCATCGGCCTCCACTCCACATAGTGATAGGCTCTTTGTACGTTTTTCAACCATTCCTTGAGTATCTCTGTCGTGTTATCCACGTTGTGATCAGTAGCTGCCCTGCATGAGAGAAAGCACAATACAGTTCAGTTATATCATTAGGAGGAGGAGGAAATCCACAGACCCCACAATAATACAAAGGTTTGGCATATATAAAAGTGATTCCCTCACGGATCGAATTGTCTAAAGTGAGAGATACTGCTTAAAAGGAATCTAGACAAACCAAATAAGAGAGATATTCAGTGAGGAGGGGGAGGATAAGGGTTCAAAACCGGGGAGAGGGGAGCACAAGGGACTGTGGTGATGGTTCATGGATGAATCAGTGGTGGGTAACTCACAGGGAATACACGATAATGTAAAAGATACAAATAATAATAAATGCATATTTTTTTAAAAAATCATCTTTACATCATCAGATCTTTAAACAGGGTCAGCCAATAGTACAATCAGTGAGTGGTTGACGTATACAATGAATTAACCCAGAATAAGCTAATAAACCTTGCTGGGATTTTTTTCTATTTGGTTTAATTTTTAGTTATTCAAGAATAAAGTCTGCATTTTAATAGCTACCTTCAATTTAAGCAATAATTCAGTTGCATTTTTCACTTTAGGTCAATTTTCAGATCTCCATAATGTTTCTAGTCAATGCTACTTTAATCACATGCATTAAAGGGGAAAGTCACCATAACAGTGCCCAACATAAAATTCAGATCTCAGGTACCTGCTATTTTGGATTAACTTTACCATGAAAAACCTTCAAATAATGAATATAAAAACGTGTCCCTGATTTCAAACTATACTACAAAGCCATAATAATTAAAACAGCATGGTACTGGAACAAAAACAGACAGAAAGACCAATGGAACTGAATAGAATACCCAGAATTAAAGCCACATATCTATGAACAACTAATCTTTGACAAAGGAGCAAAGAAAATGCAGTGGAGCAAGGACAGTCTATTCAATAAATGGTGCTGGGAAAACTGGACAGCCACATGCAGAAAAAATCAAGCTAGACTACTACCTCACACCCTGCACAAAAGTCAACTCAAAATGGATAAACGACCTGGATGTAAGACCTGAAACCATAAAATGTATAGAAGAAAATACAGGCAAAACTCTACATGACATACATCTCAGCAAAATCTTGAAAGACACATCCCTCAAAGCGAAGGAAGTGAAAGACAAGATAAACAGATGGGATTACATCAAAATAAAAAGCTTCTGTACAGCAAAAGAGACATTAACCAAAACTAACAGACACCCTACCAACTGGGAAAAGATTTTTGCACACAATACCTCTGATAAAGGACTGATAACAAAAATTTACAAGGAACTCACACAACTCAACAAACAGATCCATTTTTAAAGGAGCTTAACTTACCCATTGAAACAAAAATGTTTTCAAATCATATCACAAGGCAAACTCAGGCTATACATAAGACACACATCTAAAATAAAGTTATCCAAGACACTTATAAATGAAGCTATACCAGTCAATTGGAGAAAGGATATTTTATAATGCAATGGACACAATTCACATCAAATATATAATGAATGTAAATATTCCATGTATCCTCATTACATTATAGGAGTTGATAGATACTTTTAAAGCCAGATAGTAAATATTTGCATGCCACCCACTCTCTGTGGCAACTACCTAACTCTTCCACTGTAGCAGGGAAGCAGCCTTACACGATGTGTAAATGGATGACCATCACTGATCTCCAATAAAGCTTTGCTTACAAAAGCAGGCAGTTGGTCTACAGGTTGCAGTTTGTTAACCTCGATAGAAAGTATAGAAACTGCAAGGAAAAACAGAAGCACCAAAACTATCTGTTAAAGACCATGCAAACAGGGAAACATAAATACAGAGTGGACACAGAATACAATAATAAAGACTACACTTTCTTCTCAAGTGCACCTAGAACATTCACAAAAAAATGACCAATGATTATATGTGAAATACCAACAGCATTCTCTGATCAAGTGCAGTAATACTAGAAATTAGTAATGAAATTAAAAATCCCATTAATACCCTCTATTTAAAAAGTATGGAGTGAAATAAGAAATACAAATCAGCTTTAGAACTTGTTAATATGAATACTGAAAACACAACGTATCAGTATTTCAGGATACAATTAAAGCAGGAATCAGTTTTATATCCTTAAAGTAATAAATAAGTGAGTTAAATTTTTACTAAAGAAGCTAGGGAAAAGCAATAAAAAAGGCATAAAGAAAGAAAAAATAAAGATCAATATAGAAAGTCATGAGACATAAAATAGAAAATGAGTAGAATAAAAATACTGCATTTTTTGAGAGAAAGCAACAAAAGGCAATCACCAGTTGATCTGATCAAGGCAATACAAATCAATCAAAAAAAAGAATGACAAGAATAAGGAGAAATATGATGGATATGGAAGAAAAATTTTTTTAAATAAACAATTACTTTGCACAACTGGTGAGAAATAATTTTTTTTTAAAAAGGTAAAATAGAAAATTTCCCAGGAAGATTGAAGTTACAAAATTGACTCTAGCAGAGATCTAAAAGTTAAAATAATTTCCATGGAAGAAATAAATACAAAAAAGAAAACACTAAATTCAGATGATTTCACAGAGGAAATTCTATCAATTTCCAGATATTGTCAATGCCATACTATATTCTCCAGAGCACAGGGAGGGATGGTTGAAAACTCCAATTTTTTTAATAATATAAATAGAGTAATGTTATCCATACCTGAAGAAAACATACACAGGCATGCATGCGCATGCACACACAAACACACATACACACAAAATTGTGTATCAATCTTGTAATGAATTTGCTGCAGAAATACTAAAGAAAGCATTGGCATGCAGAATCTAACATCCTGTTAAGAAAATATTACATAGTGTGGCCTATAAGATTGTTCAATACAAAGGAAATCCATTAATATAATTCAGTATATTAACAAAACTGAAGAAAAATAATATCATTATCTCTGTAAATACTAAAAAGATCTTTAAAAAATCCAAGACCTAACTAATCCTGATCTTTAAAAAACCCACAGTGATTACAATTAAAACAGGAAGGAAGGAGGGAGGGAGGAAGAGATGGAGGGAGGCAAGTAGAGCAAACAGACAAGAAAGTCATGGGAAGATAGAGGTGTTTGACTCTTACATGGAAGTTAAACCACTTAGATTTTTTGGCAATCCCTCACTACCTTCTGGGAGGGAAAGCTGTCAGCCATAGCTGCAGAGGCCGCTAGCACCACAGCCTTGATAAGAGCAAGTGAAGAGATGTGGCTACTTTTTCCATAGACTGCAATTTCAGCAAACAGGATTTTATTAAACCCAATCCATAATGGTTTTTGTTCTTCTTGTTTGAATTTTGTGAAATCCCTGCTGCTCCAAAAGTAGGAAATCTTTAAAAGAATGTCGGAAATGATCAAGGGGAAAAAAAAGGTTAAGCAAAGCTTAGTGGAACTTCAGGTGACACAGGGAACATTTTTCTTTTTTTTAAAATTTTTAAAAATTTATTTTCATAGAACTGGGGTATAGGCCGGAAGTGTGGGGGGGTGAGAGGATTCACCACAGAGTGGGAGCATAACAGGCAGATCCACTGAAATACACTGCTGAGGGGAGCAGTGGGCGAGACAGGAGAGATCTGCAGTGCCATGTGGGTCAGCTCCCTGGCTGGGGATCTAACTCAGGCCATGGAGGTGATAGTGCTGACATTTAATCCCTAGGCGCACAGAGAACAAATTTCTGAAAACACCAAGGAACTTGAAACTGTGTAACTTAAATCACAGGCATAGGGAAGTGGGCATAAAGGTGCATGGCTAATATTTGAAAACCTTATTGTGTTCCATGGATATCTGTAATTATTAAAAACATTTTTCAAAAGAAAAGAGGATAAGGAGGGGACACCAATAGCCCATTGATCGACATTCAAATTTCTTCTAGAAGTTGGATCAGAACCAGCTTCTCCTCTCCGAACAGGGTCTAGACAGGAGGAAAAGTCACATTCCAGAACATTCCACTACCTGGAGGCGGGGACTGGTACCGTGTGCAGCTGACCTTGTGGAGGGACACCAGGTGAGCACCTTAGGACAAAGACGAGGAAGTACAAGAAGGTGGGGCAGGGCTGTGGGTCCCAATTGTGACTGGGCGGACAGCAGTCTACCAGTGAGAACACTATTCAGTGTCACACATGGTCAGTGGCCACCACTGATTTCCAGTGCAACAGCCACAATGGCAGGAGGCAGTGAGAGTCAGATCCCTCGCTGGACGGAGCATCTGTAGAGCAGCTCCTGACGTGGGGCATCAGCTGTGATGCACACCATTCTTCACTCTATATAGCATAAGAGTAAGTTGAAACCAAATAAAAAATATCTAGACTACAGCATTAGCCAAAAGTTATGAGAATTCGGCATCATTCCCAAGATATAAATAGCGCAGGCGAATGCATGCAGCATCCGCTTCCTTCCCTGGCTGTTGTTTCATCCTTACAGAGCACGGTTCCCTTTGCCCTCTATACCGCTGATGCACTTCCTCATCACGGCAACAAAGGTGGTCTGCCATGAAATTCATTTCCTTGGTGAACAGAATCAACAACTCCAAAGGCTGCCTAAATGATCACCTAAGAAATATCCTCAGAAGTGAGTTGTTGGAGTAGGCAGACAAAGGTGTCTAATTAAAAAGAGAAGCACAGATTCAAAATATTCTCCTGTTGGCTTTATAAAAATTTCCCTTACAGTTACTTCCCTGAATTGTGGATTCTCTTTGTTCTTGGGTTTCCGAGGAAAGGCGCAGATCTCCAGTTGTGGTTGGAGGTCCCTCCCCACTGGTCTTTGATGTGCAAGGCCAATGTCCTGCACTGTCCCAGGGGACAGGCCACACAAGTCCACAAAGGAAGACTTGCATCCCCCCCCCCAAGACTAAACATCCTGCCCCTCAAATCCCCTGGCAAAAGCAAAGAAATGGAAATTCCAGCAAACACTTCTAACTGCCCCCTTCCATCCCTCTGAAAAAATGTGTTTCTGTTTGAAGACATACTCATGACAGTACACAGGCTAGGATCTTTTCAGTGGGCTGGAGAGACAGCAAAGACCCAGATGCACGCTCCCTGGAGGAAACATGAGGTCTGAGCAATGGGCTCGATTTCCAGAGCCCTCAGAACAACACAGCAGCTCGGGGCCCATCCTGCTGGGAGGCTCACAAGCAGCTGGCCACTTTTGGCTGAGGGGGATCTCTTCATGGAGCCAAAAAGCAAAGCAGTCTGACCTAGAAGACACCCTGAAAGGTGACAGACCTTGCTTAAGGATTCCTTGAAGACACGAGGTGAACAGACATCCAGAGAGGTGATGTACAATCACTCACCCAATTGGAAAACCAGTTTGGGGTAGCACCCACAGGCGCTGGATGGCTGGAAGTCCGTGCTCCTGGGAGGCCAAGGCTTCAATCATTTTTGTTTTTAACTGTATTACTTTTATGGAGGAAGTGTTGGTTTGCAACAGAGTATGTGATTTAGGGGAACAGGTTCACACCTCTTCAAATGTATGTTACCACACCACACATACCACCAAGGCATCCACAGTCCTGAACCATGGTCCACTGGGCCCTCTCGCCCTGCCATCCCCCTTCCAGAAACCTATTCTACGTAAGATTTCAATCTTTGCTTTCATTCTCCCAACCAGAATGGAGTCCCACTTAGCTCAACAGCTCTACCCTCTCTTCTCTGGGACTCTGTGGCTCAGGAGAAGAGAGCAAGGAGAGCTCGGCTCTTAAGCGGTTGCCAGTCCTCACATCATTCATTTTCTTTGGAGGCCACTTTGGGACGGTGGCATTCCTTTATCCCTAAGAAAAATCAGGACCTGCAGTTACTAAGAGATCTCCCTCCACATATTTAGGATAGAGGCCTGATGAACTGCAGTGCTCACGGTTCATTTCCCTCTGTCTAGTAGCTCTTGCTGGCTTTCTTTGAGGCTCAGACCTGACCTCGAAGAGCCAGTAGAAACAGCTGCTTCGCCTACAGCCTCCAGGAAAAGTCTAGTGGGCTCCTTCTCACCATGACGCTTCTCATCCACTCTCTCTGATTCTGCTTCTCCTTTTGGTTTCCTCTTAGCAGTGTATGTTAGCAACGGCCCATGAGTCTTCGACTCAAAGCTAACTTAGGACAAAGTTAACATGTACCACAAATATGATCAACAGCATGTGTGGGGATGTCCTTGACAATGAAATTCCCAGGTCAACAGGTGCATGTGGCTGTTACATGGAAAACTGAGAGCAAAACGAACAGACTAGGGAATAAATACATCTGCAGGATGATAGAACTTTTTTTTTTTCTTTTGGTCATGGCCAAGAAAGGAAAAAAAAATGAGATTTCTTTGCCAATGTCTAAACACACTGACATTTCTCCTTGTTCCAGGAGGTCAGTTTTCATTCCTCAGCCTTGGCTCTCAGACTAACAGCCAACTTGAAAAAATTAGAACTGACTCATTTATTTTTACCACAAGTCCCACTGAGGCTATGAGGACTAAACTCACAACAGAGCCTGTTAGAGATGCAGGCTGGCTCTCTCGCAGGAGTAATACAGTTGTGGAGGACACGGCACTCCTGCTTACTTCTGTCTGCCCTGACCCTCTCCAAATGTTCTAGGCTTCCCCTCCACCCCAAAAGTTTAGGCTTCTGACAAGATGACAGGCCTGGCATCACCATACAAAATTGATCTTCACTTCCTCAGAACCTACAACATCCACCCTCCAACCCCACCTCAGACTCAAGGGATTGGAGATGGAATGGACAACAGAGTTAGTCACCACCTGGACCATTCACACCATGACGTGAATTGGCAAAAGTGAATTTTCCAACTAGATACTTCAAAAACTATCTTAACTGCCTCTTATTTTCATCCAATGAGGAAGATCCATTGGTGTAGAAAATAAAATGTTCTACCTAAAAATAAAATATTACTTTTAGAAGCAACTAGCGAAATCCATTTTCAAGAAAGGTTGTATCCTCAAGCCTCACCAGCTCCATTTCTGCTCTTGGGGGTAGAGTCACCCACAAAATGCTCTGCTGAGGGGAAGGGGATGCCTGGCCACTCAGCAAAATGGGGTGAAAAATTCTTGTTTCTTGGTTACTGTGTGGAGTTGATTAAATATTTAGACTCTGTTTGCTGGGTGGCTAAAATATGGATATGGTTAAGGATAAAGATATGGAATGGGGGATGGGTGGGAAATCTTTCTCCTAACAAAAGCCTTTCCTACGCCTGACCAAGTCAGTATCAATTCTTCCTAATGGACCAGTTTCATTCCTCAAGGGGACGAAAGAGGAATGGCAAGATCCGCTGATTGAACAGTTAACAGTCAATTCAAAAGACCAATCCATTTTACTAAAACAAAAATGAATGTAACTTAACTTATTACAAAGGATCCACTGCTTAATACTTTTGATTATCAGTGAGTTTTCCTCTCTTCCTGTGAAGAACCCCTCCTGTATGCCATGACTACCCCCATTTTGAGCCCTGTGATTAGCTGAGTTAGAGTTATTTTTCTCTCCTCATGTTATAAAAGAGAAGGCTGAGGATGGGAAGTTGTGACTCAAGTAATGCAACTGGTGGGTTTAGAGTTTAGACTTTCTCTTCAGGTCTTATAGTCCCCCCTCTACAACCCCCCCCATAGAGTGATGCCCACCTCTCAAATTAGAAGGAATTTCCTACCTTGACAAGTACATTAATTGACATAGTCGATATGATCATCACAGAATGAAAAGAATGGAAACATCCCAGCAGTAATTCTATATAATGTTCCTTAGTTTCATTTCAGCACAATTTTCCTTGAAGTCAAAACCTTGGAATTCTATGAAAATATCAGTGCAGTGTCTGAGACAAGAGAAATGTGTTTCTCATTTGTTTTTCATTTCCCTGGTTGTTTTTCCTTTTCCCAGGTTTTCTTCTCCTTTGTCCCTTTATTCTTCCCACTCATTTTCGCCCACTCCTCATTTCCCCTTTGCTCTTCCTTGCTGAATTTTCCTATACCATTAAGATCTTTATTTGTGGATGTACCCTGAAGTAATGGAGTTACTAGAGAAATGTCCCTGCAAGATCAATAACTCATAGGTTTGTGCTTGTTGAAGAACAAAGCACTGATTCTACAGAGTGGACATAACAGAATATAGAACACTCTCCAGGAGCCCTAAAGCTTTCCATCCTCCAAACATTTCAGGCCAGATTGGACGCCCCATGTGTGTAATTACACATCATTTCCCTGTCCATAGCCCAACACTACACGTGTTCATGTACTATAAAATTAACAGGGCCTTTCTCCATTATTAGACTCCAGTCCCTAAGATAGGACTATCCCAGTATCTAAGAGAGCTTACAGTGAAAAATGGACACTAACCATTGGCTTGATGAAGGAATGAATGAACACTCTCAGGGAGGCTTTTCCCAATCCAGCCCAAATGCTTTCCGAGGCTGAGCTAAGATGACGTAAAAGAGTGAAATGGAGCACAGATGAGCTACGTGTGAGAGGAGGGTGATTAAGCATGGACGCATGCCAGCTCCCGCTGATGGCTGCCATGCTGGACTGTGTGCCCAGAGATGCCACATCTTCCAGCTGCTTCCAGAGCAGCCAGATAGCCAGGTTTTAGAGATAAACATCTGTTTATAACTTATTAGAAGAACTTTTAGCTTGAAATGTTATGAACATATTCCAATATGACAGGGACTCTTTGCAAATCAGGGACCCAAAACAAAACCTACATGGTTCTTAATAGCCACGGCCCGTCCATCTGCACCTGCTCAGGGCACATAGTTCAGTAATTTAATCTTTCCTATGTGGCTGGAGGATAGCAGTAATATCATTTCACTGCCTTCACAAACCCAGGAAGCATCTTCAGCAAAGAAGGAAAGACAAGCAAGTTCAGGTTGAGCGAGGCGTCAATAATTCTATCAGTCTACTATCAACAGAATTGGGGAAGAGATAAAACGAAGAAGGAACTATGGATTGGGCATAAGGGCACACTTCTCACAAACATCATGCCCAGCCTCTCCACACAGCAACTAAGGCATTGTGATTTTTGCCCCTAATTTTTAAAATAATACTTTTATTGAGAAAAAACTCACATACCTAATGTTCACCACCTAAAAGTGTGTAACTCAGAGATGTTTTGTATAATCACAGAGTTGTGCAATGCTTACCATTATTTAATTTCAGAATGTTACTTCACCTCTACAAAGAAACCCTGCACCATTAGCAGTCACTTCCCGTTCTCCTCTCTCCAGCCCCCAGAAATGTGGGTTTGCCTTACTGAATATTTGGATTCTGACTCTGTGGATTTGCCTTACTGAATATTGCATACACACAGAATCACATCACTGTGGCCTTCTGACTCTGTTCACTGAGCATAATATTTTCAAGATTCATACATATTGTAGTAGGTATCAGCACCTTGTTTCTTTTTTATGGCCGAATAATATCCCACCATGTGGAGAGACCACATTTTGTTCATCCATTGATCAGTTCGTGGACATTTAAATTGTTCTTACTTTTTAGTTACTAAGAAATCTGCTGCTCTGACCATTAATGTACAAGTTTTTGTGTGGACATATATTTTCATTTCCCATAGGATCAGTACCCAAATTGTAGTATTATAGGAAATGAAGAAAATATATTTGATTTTATGCCTACCATTTATTCTATTCTGCCCTATGTATGAACCTGGGCATTTTACAAATAACTTGATAACCTTACAGTTATTCTCAAAGTTGGCATTATTGTCCTCAAAGTATAGATGAGGTCTCTGAGACATGAGACAAAGACAATCTCTTTTCCCTTAGCCTTCATCTCTGAGAAGTGTTTTTCTTAATTTCTGAAATTCTCAGTTTTCTGTTCCAGTGCAGCAAACAGGGATCCCTTACTCTGTTATATGAATACCCTGATTGTACAGGATGTGAGCAGATGTAACACAGGAATGTGGGGCTGGAGGGACAGTTGCAAATATGCAGAATCTGTTGTCAGGTCTCAGCAGAAAGCTGTGCAAAGCCACAGGCCTGGGAGGGTGACACCCTGGCGAAACATGACATCATGATGGGGTGGGGACAGCGTGGCCACTGAGACAGTCATAGTCCAGGGACTAGGCTTGTCAAATGAAGCATGGTGGATGACCTTACAGCAGGAGCCCCTCTGGGAGAAGAGGAAAACCAGCTGACAGGGCTGAAAATGTAAAGGCAAAGGGGTCATTCAGGTGAAGGCTCAGGAAGAAGCTGAGAGAAAGGTCCCTGTTCTGTACCAGAAGGTTTATTTCAATTCATTTGTTTCTGGAGACAACTGCAGTTAAAAATGACAGTAAACATTTTAGTCACCCATCAGTCCTGAGCTACCTGATATTATAATTGAACTAACTGCATCCTTAATTAAATAAAAAATATATAAAGTCAGGAAACAAGGTTCCTCCCCCTCTAGCTCTATCATCATAATGGATTTAAATGAAATCTTAGTGCCTTGTTTTTTCATCTGTAAAATGGAGTAATAATAAAAATAATAATAATAATAATAATAAAATGGAGTAACAAAGCCTGCACTGTTGGTTATTTTGAGGAGCCAGTGGCATGTGATGAAACTCCTGGAACATTTGAATATACTCTTTCTCTCTCTCACATACACACCCTCAATTAAGAGAAAAGACAGTGTCAACTAGACTCTTAAGATACATAAATGAAGGTCAACACATGCATTTAAGGCAAATAAATCAGAATTACCAGTCTACCATTTTTTAAGAATAAAAAATACACACCCCCATTTACACACTGACTAAATGAAGGAACAGTGCAGCAAAGACAACTAATTCTCTCAATTTCAGTTTTCCTCTTCTTCCCAAGTAACGGAATCTGTGGCTATGCCTGTGACTGTCACATTAGGCTTCTTGTCCTTGGGGATGCTTGATTATTCGCTTCACTGCTCTATCCCCAGTGCTTAACAGCATGCCTGGCATGTAGTATGTGCTCAGTGAACACCTGTGAATGTTTCTTTTCTCATCAAACTTCTCAGCTAAGGAGCACTGTCAAAATCCCTGTGCAGATCTTCCAGCCCAGTCGCCTGTCCATCTATGCCTCTCTCTGCGCCAGGCAGCCTGGCTCCTGCTGGGAAAGAATCCACTGTCACTGGTGTTAAGATGTTCCTGGTTTCTCATAGTTTAATGGGAAATTCAAGAGTGTAAATAAATAACTGAAATTTGGTGTAATGCTTGCAAGGGTGGAATGATGACAAGGTCTTCAAGCACCAGAGAAGAGAGAGTTGTTGGAAAGGTATGGGAGAGGTCCAGATTAAACTTGCATTCAAAAAATTAATGGGTTTTAGAATAAGGTAGAAGATAGATAGAATATTCCAAAATAAAGAACAATACGTATGGAGGCAGAGAGGCTAGAGACAGTATGATGTTTTTGCGGAACTACATGTCATTTTGCTGGTTAGAAGGTACAGTGAAGACTGTGTTCTACTTTCCTGGACCCCCAGCATCTTGTCCCACTTGAAAAAGTAAACTTATGAGTAATTCTCTGAAATAATAGTCTGCCAGATTGTGAAATATGTTGCCTTTGGCATGAATCTATTTTCTGAATTCCTCAAAGGAAATACTCAAAATACATCTGATGCACTGGTACACTTTATTCCATTTTCATACACAAATGAACTGCCACCTGTGGTGGCTTTTCTGGGAGAGGTGTGATTTCTAACATTCTCCCCCATTCTCTTAATAACTTCATTTGCACTTCTCAAACCATGCATCCAAATCTCTCTCAAAAGCTGTGCCTGATACGATTAAACATGAAGCATGAACTTGCTGAATGACTAAGCAGATAATAACGGTGTTCATAAATTGACTACAAAACAGAAAAATCCTCTCCACATTTACTAAGAATCTAGCACTTAATCAAGAGAAGCAGCACACAGACTAAACTCATATAAAGTATTTTGGTTTTTAAAAAACTATCAAGCTTTTTCCTGCTAGGGTGCTGTTCCCCTGTGAAAAAGCTGGGCAAGAAACATGAACAAATGCACAAAGTATTCAGTTTGTGCAATGAATTAAATGATGGTTTCCCCCAGTCACTCAGAATGAGAACTTGGCTCCTACTGACAAAAAATGTCCAGTCTCTCACTGTACCCCAATACCTGCTGGCTTGGCTCCAGTGACACCCCGCTCAGGAGGGAGAGAGAAATGCTTGCCTTGAGTTTATTTACCTGCCTGAGAGGTTTCAGGTCTGCCTGGCTGCATCACTTCATCTGCAATTTCTCTGCTGGTTTGGGGGGGGGCAGAGATTGATGTTGCAGGTGTCACATTCATGTTCATTTTCTACACTCACACACATGTGCAAGTTCAGAGCACTAAGAGATATTTTTGAGGAGTTTTGAATTATTCTCTTCTGAAGCACGGTGTTAGAGGCACACAGGAGGCTATTCTGGTAGAATTTCCTCCATCTCTATTATGGCAAACTATTGGCAGAGAGAAGGGACACCCCGGGCCCCTAACTTCCCCAGGGTCTATCCTACTTTGTAACATGCTGCTGGGGGGCAGGTGGGCAGGACAAGCACAAGGCACAAGGGTTCGTAGACTTTCCTTATCACTGCAATTCTCTATAGAGAGGAACAGCAAGAGCAAATCTCAGCCCTGTGGGCACTCTGCCTGTCAAGGGTGGAACTAGAACAGTCTCCTTTAATCCTCACAGTAGCCCTACGATGCAGGATGCTTATCAGCCCATCATCAAGATGAGGAAGGTCAAGTTGGAAGAGGAGCCTCAGCACACCCGCAGTCTCAGTGGGGGCAGGATAAGTGATGCCTCCTTGCCACGCGCTGCTCTGTGTCTTACTTTGAAATGGTCTTTTGGAGTAAAGTTTAACACAGAAGAAAATATTTTAAAGAAGGGAGAGCATAAATTTTAAATTTGTCTTCAAAGTGCTAGGCCTATCAACAAGCTTCATGTAATTAGTGAAATTACTGCCACCATGGGATATTACATTATTGTATTTTAGAGCCCTTGGGGTCACAGGTCATTGTATCTTCAGGTCTCAGGAAGAGATCAAGAGTTCATCATTTCAAGAAATATTCTGAAAAGTAAACAGCACTAACAAGACTGAACTATTTCTCTCTTTAATGTTTCTCAAAACCCTTTAACGTACTTATCTCCTCTCTAGTAGCTTTAAGGAACTTCATCCTAGCAGTGAGTGGAGAAATGGGGTTTAGGGACAGGATGACTGAGACTGTTGTTTTTTGAAATTCTACCCCAAATTTCATCTGGTAACTTTGGGATAATACAAAGATCCCAGAGCTTGGATTTGCGAGGTACTCTAATTTTCCCCTTATTTCCCCCTGTGGGTCGAACCCTGTGATTATAAGTTCATTTGATGTCATGCGTCTCTTTTTTCTAGTACTTATCAGAGTTATAGCTTCATATTTATTTCCATGTACTGAGTCATGTATTTCTTCTCTTCTGGTCTACAACCTGCACAAAGACAGGAAAGTTCATGCTTTACCCATAATTGTTATCTTGAAGCCTAGAACAGCCCCAGATGTTGGCACTGTTAAGTGCTGCTAGATGAACAACTACGTGCAATGTTGCCGTCTTTTTTTTTCCTCCAAAAACCACTAAATATATAAAATGCATCTATTTTGCAAGGAAAAATAAAGAAGCCCACAACCAAACAAAATTGGCAAAAATCTTTTGAGGCACTCCCTGTTTCCTACTCCATGTCTAGAAAGTTTGAATTTCCAGCAAGTCCTAAAAGAGGTCAAATGTTATTTGGTGCTGAGCTGTTGAAAGGCTCTGGGGGAGCCTTATCACCTGTCCAGAAGGAAGTGGGGAGTGTGATCAGCTGCTTTTAAAGCAGGACCAGGAGACATCTAGCCAGGGCAGAGTGCACACAAACCTAACTGTGGTTCATGGTAAACATGGCAACAGGTGAGTCATCCCTCTTCCCGGCTTCATTAGGGTGTGTCCTTTGAGCCAAATTAGAAATCCAGCAGGACTTGGCACCGGTCATCATAAACAGAGTCCAGCTCCAGCCATGCAGGGAGAGGCTACAACTTCCCCTTCAGGCCTAAAGAGGCCATGATGGCTTCCCCAGCAGAAAACCAGACATAAGTGGCTCTATTAGCTCTTTGTCCCCCACCCATGAGTCAGGCTGTGCCTAAGTTTTAGCAGCCGCCATGTTCTTTTGCAGGCAGTGTGGCTGGGCAGTGATGTCTTCCATTTAAGCGTCTTTGCTTGCCCAGAACCTCATGACCTCGTGATCAGTTTTTCAGTTGCCTTTGTAAGTTATCTCATGACATTCACTCCCCCATAGTTGAGGTTTAGAGAGGGAGTCAGGCAACAAGACAGACAGAGATGAACGCACTGATCCAAGTTTCATTAGCAGAGGATCAGAGCACAGCCAGAGACGATCCCAGCTTTTCACGGGACTGCTACGTGGATGAAGGCATAGCAGCAGCCCTGCCGTGTAATGTAACACACAGATGAGGATTTGGTAAGAGGAATCACATCTATTTTCCCCTTTAATCCTCACAATATCCCAAGACGTAGGCATTCTCTCTCCATCTTAAGGATGAGAACACAGTCACAATGCTAGTTAAGTGATGGACCCAGGCTTGAAGCTGGGTTAATGTGCAAGTTAAAGGGGATTTTCAAAAACAATGGATAAAGACCTTTCCTTGTAATTTGGGGAGAGGGGAGAGAAGAGGGAGGAGGGGCAGGAATAATGAAACACCTGGCATAAAATCAGGGTTTTATGTTTGATCTGATTTTTGCATATAGAAACAAAAGTCAAGAGTATCTGACTATACCGTCTACAGAAAGACAGACACCATTCTGTCCAGGAAGCCGTGTGTTGCAGTGGCTGCTGGAATCCCTCAGCTATTTAATCCTGGCTAATATACGGACCATCACTGAGCCTTCAGTTCCTCATTTGTATTGTTGCACAGGTTACAAAACATACAAACAAACAATGGAGAGCATAAATTTAACAGAAAGGAACAAAAGAGAGGGGAAATAGCACAAAGGGGAAACATCGACAGCTATTTTATGAAATAAACAGAACTTCAAATGGATAGAACAAGACACCACAGCTATAAGAAGCTCATCAATAAAAGAAATATAACCTATAACCCCATAAAAGGCATGTGACTCTGATTTAGTGGGGAACTCTTCCAAACAATCTAAGCATCTTTAAAATCTCATTTATTTGCAAATATGTGTTTTGAACCCCAAGAATGAACAGTTCCAAATATAGTCATATCAGAACACAGATGAAAAGAATCTTAAATGAGGGCCTCCCTGGTGGCGCAGTGGTTAAGCGCTGCACTGTGGAGCTGTCAGTAGTGGCGACGCGAGTTCGATGCCCGGCTGGGGAGATTCCCATGTGGCGCGGCAGACCTTTCCTGCCTCCCCTGTTGCTCCCCTCAGCAGTGTATTTCCAACGATCTGCCTGCTCTGCTCCTCACTCTGTCTCTGGTGAACCCTCTCGCCGCCTCACGCCTCTTCCCTGTACCCTAGCTTGTATACATAAATAAATAATCTTTAAAAAAAAAGAATCTTGAAACCTTAACAAAATGGGATGCAAATGTGTTGAGTGCAGGAAAAGAAGTGTCTGCTTGTGCTAGATAGGGGTGGAGCAGGAGGGACAGGCCAGACCCTAGGCACCCTCATCAGACAGAACATTCTGTAAGGGACAACTTTCAGCCTCAGGAAACCAGAGACACCAAGGCCTGAAAGCGCACCAAGGTTTCTCATATCAATAATTTGTGCATGTGCTGCTGGCTGGTGTGTGATTTTTGGTTTTTGTATTCTTTTGGTTTGACTGTATTTCTAAGGAAACCTTTTGGGTTTTCTTTATAATTTTCCCCTTATGATATCCCAGTTTACTTAAAAACATCCCAATTACCTTAATATGTTTAAGTATACTGTCTTTATTTGTGCTGCTTTAATTGTATTTTTTTTCCAAGTAGCTCTTTTAATTATATTTTTTATGGGGTGTTTTAAATACTCAGTCTTTCCCTAATCTCCTTAAGATTCTTAGGTTTTGAAAGCTAACAATCCAGTCAAAAAATGGGCAGAAGAGCTAAAAAGGCACTTCTCCAAAGAAGAAAAGCAAATGGCCAACAGATAATTGAAAAAATGCTCGACATCACTTATAATCAAGGAAATGCAAATCAAAACCACTATGAGATACCACCTCACACCTGTGAGGATGGCACACATTAAAAATACAGGCAACAACAAATGCTGGAAAGGATGTGGAGAAAAAGGAACTCTTCTACACTGCTGGTGGGAATGTGAACTGGTCCAACCACTATAGAAAGCTGTAGGGCGATTCCTCAAACTGCTCAACATGGAGCGTCCATATGACCCAGCAATACTGCTTTTGGGAATCTACCCAAAGGACCCAAAAACACTAATCCAAAAGGATACATGCACCCATATGTTCATTGCGGCACTGTTCACAATAGCAGAGGTATGGAAGCAACCCAGATGTCCAAAAATAGATGACTGGATCAAGAAGATGTGATACATATACACAATGGAATACTATTCAGCATTCAAAGAAGATAAACACATGCAATTTGCAGCAGCATGGATGGAATTAGAGGGGATCATACTCAGCGAAACAAGCCAGAAAGAAAGAGAAAAATATCGAATGGTTTCACTTATAGCAGGACTATAGGGAAACCAAATAGGAGAGAGACACTTGGGAGGGTGGGGGGAGGGGGAGGATAAGGGCACAAAATGGAGTAGAAAAGAACACAAGGGACCACGGAGATGGATCACAGGTGAATTGGTGGTGGGTTACTAAAGGGGAATACAAAATGTAAAAGATATAAATAACAATAAAAATATATATTAAAAAATAAATAATTTTTTAAAAAAATTTAAAAAAAAAAGATTCTTAGGTTTTGGGCCTTCCCAAAAGGCCGCTACTTCCGCTACGGTGGCGTAGCAGTTAGGTGCTGCGCTGTGAAGCTGTCGGCAGCAGCAACGCGAGTTCAACACCCGGCTGGGGAGATTCCCACATGGTGCAGCAGACCTCTCCTGCCTCGCCTGCTGCTCCCCTCAGCAGTGTGTTTCCGTCTATCTGCCTGTTCTATTCCCCACTCTGTCTCTGGTGAACCCTCTTGCTGCCCCACGCCTCTGGTCTGTACCCCAGCTTGTATGCATAAATAAATCTTTAAAAAAGAAAAAGATTCTTGGGTTTTTCTTTAAAGCACTGTTTGTTGTGATTTTTGTTACTTCTAACTTTCTGGTCTTATTTCTTTTCCTTAATTTCAATCCCAACTACAAAAATTTTAATTTTTCTAACTTAATGGGTCTTGCTTTTTAAACTATCATTTAGTTAACTCACTTAATAAGTCTATGGTTTGTTTGTCTTTTTGTTTTAAATCTTAGAGAATTCTTTTTCAGACCTATTCTATCTGGTTTGACCCTCCAATGCCTACTACAGTGCCAGGCCTATAAAACATGTATTCCCTTTGGGCCAATGAAAGAAAGACTACCTTCTAAAGGAAGGAAATGCAGAGGTTCAGGGCAAATCCATGTAATGAGAAGGTGACTAAAAAGCTTGGGTTTCAGTGATCAGTAAAGAGAGTAAAATCAGGACCAATGAAACATGTAAAAAGGAAATGCACTGAAGACATAATAAGGAGGCCTAGCTGAAAACACTGGCTTCTGAAGCGCTGAGAAGGGCTGGTATTTTCTGTCAAGTTATCTCTCCTTAGGCAGAAATAAAGGTTGACATTTCTGGAAGTTCAGGAATTGTCTACCTTGTGAACAAAGACCTGCCTGCCTAGATGTGAGGACCTTCAGCTGAGAGACGCTTGTCAGCCCACACTAAAGGCACCAGCCTTCCTTCAACAGAGAAGAATGTTCTTTAGAGAAGAATGTTGTTGTCTCTCAAGTGAGAAATACCTACTGAGAGAAAGTGAAGGGTGGGTGGCCACACAGCAGGTGTATGTGGCCCTGAAGAAAGCAGATACTCAGCAGACTCAAGAAGATGACCTATTAGAAGAAGGGTGAATGTGTACCTGTAAGTCATGCCACTCAGGTGATCAAAACAGTAGCTCTTTTTACATTCTTCAGCTTTCTCCCCTTTAAATAATTTCTTTAAATAAAGTCTATTGAAGTAACATTGGTTTATGACATTATACAAGTTTCCTGGGGGCAGCATTATAATTTTGTCTGCTATATATATGGTTAATGATCATCACCTAAAGTCTAGTTCTTTTTACCACCACAGAACTGACCCCTTTACCCCATTTTACCCACCTCCAGCCCCCTTCCCCTCTAGTAACCACCAGCCTATTCTCTGTACCTGAGTTTTGTTCTGTTTTGACTGTTCATTTGCTTTGCTTCTTTGCATTCCACATGAGTGAAATCACACAAATTATAATAGTGCAGAGTCTGAATCAAGAAGGGGGACAATATATATTGAGTGACTGAACAGGTGGGCAAGTAAAGGAACAAATTAATCCATGGCATGGGACAATGGCAAGCCACAGAAATGTCTCCATAGAGAAAGAGGTTTGGGATCTGGCCCTAGTAACCGAGTATGGAATTTCAAGCAAATAAATTTACATTTCAAATTTATTTTCTATATAGCAAAATTACCTTTTTGTTTAATAGAGGTGTTGTGAAAGCAAAAAATTCATTGGATATTGTTATATATAACCATAATTTAGTGATCTAGTTGATATCAGCACACATTTATGGTGTTTCCAGCTTTTTGCACTTACAATGCTGCTCTTTTTGTATTTAGTCCCTGATGTAAATGGGCAATAGTGTATTTAGGAGTGGAATTCCTGGGTCAGAGGTCTGAGAATGCCCAGCTGTACTAGGAATTGGCAAGTTGTTTTCAAAGTAGTTGCAGCAAGCCATATTCCCACTGGCAGGAATGTGCATCTTGTACATTCCCAGCCATACTTGGGCTTTCAAATTTTGGCCCTCCTGGCTGGTAAGAAATGGTATTTCCTCATGGTAGCTACCATTTCCCTTATATAGGTCAGGTAAGTACCATGTTCCCTATATATATGGTCATGAATGCTCCCTTTTTTTGTGAATACCAGTTGATGTTTTTGCCTGCTTTTCTGGTGGGGTTCTTTGATTTTTCTTATTAATCCTCAGGAGTTCTTTGTTTTCAGTATATTTTTTAAAGGTTCATTTATTTATGCGTACAAGAGCTGGGTGCAGGCCAGAGGTGGGGGGGCCAGTGAGAGGATTCACCAGAGACAGAGTGGGGAGCAGAACAAGCAGATTGACTGAAATACGCTGCTAAGGAGAGCAGCAGGTGAGTCAGGAGAGGTCTGCTGTGCCATGTGGGAAGGTCCCTGGCTGGGGATAGAACTTGTGCTGCAGTGGCTCCAGATAGCTTCATAGTGTGGAGACTTAACTCCTTGTGCCACCAGGGAGGCCCTATTTTTGGTATTATTATTCTGTCAGTTGCAAAAATAATTCCCACCATTTTCATGGTACCTTTTATAAAAAAGTCTACTCCCCTTCCCCCAATCAATTCTGAGCTTCTCAAGATTCATGAGAAATCCCCTAGAATTTTTTAATAGAACTGCACTAAATCTTTTGCTCAGCTTGGAGAAAATAATTTTATTCAGTTTCCTATCCATGAGCATTTACATCCCCATATTTACTTAGGAAATATCATTATATCCTTAATATTTTTATATTTGTAATTATAAAGTGTAGTATTAAATACAGTTATATTTTAAATATTCAACACAGATATTTTAAAATCTTTAATGCTTTTAATAAAGATTAGAATGTTTTTCATAAAGGTGTTACCTACTTTTGTACATTTGTTCCTCTGTATCTACTGGAGTCATATAGGTAATATCTTTTCTTAAATGGATTTTCTGCAAATCAGAAAAATTGACTTTTGTATGTGAATCTTGCTAAATTTTTCTCTAAATTATCCTATTTGCAAATTCTATTGGGTTTTCGACATAGTCATATCACTTGAGATTAATGATGTTCAATTTCTTCCTTGACCTTTGAGTTATTTTGAATTGTAATTTTAATTTTCAAATATATACAAATCTTTGAGTTATCTTTTTGTCGATAATTTCTGTCCACTTACATTACACTCTGAAATGCTATCATGCTATCTGTATCATATGAATTCTTTTAATTTTTTTTTTTTTTTTGCTTTTTAGACCATATGTGTGTAATTTTTGTAAAAATCCCATGGATATGTGGAGAAGAACATGTGTTTCACATAGCATGGTAGTTCTTTTTGCAATTTTTCCTTTCATGATTTATTTTTAGATTAAAATATTTTTCTCTCATTTCATTTTTTTTCCTTCCAATAGCTAGTAGTTACCATAGAAATTAGGATATATATGTGTGTGTATATATTTGTGCATATATATACACACACATGCATATATATATATACATATACACACATATATCCTAAATGTTTATAAAAATACATATCAGAGTTACCAAAGGCAAAGATTAATAAACATTTTTACCCTCTGCAAGCCACTATAAGGACCTTAGAATGATTTAACTCCAGTCATCCCCAAACTCACACTGAAGCTATTGTTATACCATATTTCATTTCTGTCTTGATTTTCAATTCTTTTTATTAGATATTATCATCTTATAAATGCAATAATCTGTTAAGATTCACCCAAATACTTAACATTTTTCTTGTTGGCTACTCTTCTGCATCTGAAATCATCTTTTTGTTATCATTTTCTTTCTTCCTGAAGTACATATATGCAGATGCTTCTTTAGTAAGCTCCTGCTTTTAGTAAATTCAATCTACTTTTGAAAATGTCTCCTTCACCTCTCCTTATGAAAAGGAAGTTTTGCTAGGCACAGTGTGTTAGGGTGACACAACACTTCAAAGATGTTATTTTGGCTTTGATTTTTGCTCTTAAGAAGTTTTTTACTATTTTGCCCTTATTCAGTATTCTATTCCTTCTGCTCTTTCTAAGACATTTTTATGTTTTAGTATATTTTTCAGTTTATGATGTAGCAAGCTGTAGATTTCTTTTTATTTAACTTGCTTTATATTCATTGAAATCTGGATCTGAACCCTGGTGCCTTTTATAGATTCTAGAAAAAATTCTCAGCCATATTCTGTCCAAATATTGCCTCTCCCCTAGTCTCTTTAACATACACTTCTGGAATTCCATCAAGTATCTTTTCATTCTTTCCTCCATATATCTAAACCTCTCTTTAGTTATTTTCCATCATTTTGACTTTCTATACCAAATTCAGGATAGTCCTTCAACACTACTTTTCATTTAATGAATTCACTCTTGAACTGTCCTCATTCTGCATTTCTAGCTTAAAGCATAGTGTTGTTCTCATTTCTAGAAATGACTGATACATCCCCATTTCACTTTTTCATACATGCAGGGAATCACATTTTTCCAAAGCATTTTCATTATTCAACTATATATTTTTAACCATTATTGAATTTAGCATATAATACTCTTTGCTATTAGAAAAGTTGAGAGACAATGGGGGGGGGAGGGAGGCAGAGAGAGGGAAGGAAAAGGGCACAAAATGGAATAGAAAAGAACACAAGGGACCATGGAGATGGATCACGGGTGAATTGGTGGTGGGCTACCCAAGGGGAATACAAAATGTAAAATACATAAATAACAATAAAAATATATATTTATAAAAAAAAAAGAAAAGTTATCTGGAATCACATTGAAACTGTCTTGTGTACAAAACCCTATGAAATGCCCTATTTCAACATCATCTTCTCCCTGATTCTCAAAGTCAGAAGTCCAAACCCTTAGTTATAGTCAGAATATTCCAGAGGTCTGCGGGTTTGGATCTTTTTTTTTTTTTTAAGATTTATTTATTTATACATACAAGCTGGGGTACGGGCCAGAGGCGTGGGGCGGCGAGAGGGTTCACCAGAGACAGAGTGGGGAGCAGAACAGGCAGATCAGAAATACACTGCTGAGGGGAGCAGCAGGCGAGGCAGGAGAGGTCTGCTGCACCATGTGGGAATCTCCCCGGCTGGGCTTTGAACTCGCATTGCGAGCTGCCGACAGCTCCACAGCGCAGCGCTCACGCGCTGCACCACCAGGGAGGTCCCGGGTTTGGATCTTATGCTTCTCTGACACAAAATTTTATTTCTTTATAAGGTCTTCCAACTTAGAGTTCCTGAATGACAAAGTTTAAGTCTCTAACTATGCTAGCTTATGCTCCTTTTCGCCTTCTCACTGTTTTTTGAAGACTAATTTTCCCATTTCACTGTGCAGAGAGCAAACAGTGAGTGCACTGAGGCTCTGGGATGGAAGCCCTGTGCTCGCACATGCCAGTCCCGGGCTCCTGGCACCGGCAGCGTTTGAGACCAGCCGGTCAGCAAACAGGGGCCACTAGACCTGGAGAGGATGCTGTCAGGTGACTGCCACCACAGGCTGTGAAAAGAAACCTGGGTTGGACTCCAGACCTGCAAATAAACGCGTGGCCATTTACATTCCCTTTCGTGACTCAGCCCTTCCTTATGAAAGGATTCACTGTGTGAGGAGCAAGAGGCCAGAGATCTGAAAGAAGAGCAGCAGAAGGACGCCATCACCGTAAGCAAGGTGCAAGTCTGCCCAGCTAGGCCACTTTGTAGCGACAGGAAGAGAACTTCCCGATAAAGAATAAGTCTCATGAGAAAGTAGATCTTTGTGTACACAAGACAAACACAATGCAAAAATAAAACCAGGGCCACCTCACTTATGGAGCTCTCAAAAGACAAGCAATAATATTCTAGAACAAGCAAGTGCATGCTGAGTTGTAACTTGAAGTCCTATTCTAGTTTGGTATAACAGGAAAAAAGCTTTAGATCTGATTTCTTGTATCTTCAGGACCACAGGAAAGCTTCTTGCCATTTCTGAGCTTCAGTTCCCTGACCTGAGACATCAGTATAATAAGAACCTCTTTGTAAGAATTAGAGAGGATGCACATAAATAAATGATGCAGAAATTGCCTGATACCTACTGGTAGCCTTTGTCCCCTTCTGTGACATTGCCTGGGTACATCACCACTCAGATAAAAGGACACACTTCCCAAATCATGCACCTGGAGAGTGTAAGTGAGGCTAATGATCCATGAGAGAAGTTTCACAGGATTCTTCAGGACTTACTCCAAGGGCATGGGAGTGGGTGGCCTCTCTTCCTCTTGTAATTCACCTAATGGCCTGGAACTTGGATGAATCAGGAAACAGTCATTCTGGACCAAAAAGACAAAGGACCTTTGTCCAGAGTGGACCTTCCTGATCCAGAGTGGAGAGTTAGAAGGAAGAAGCCTGTGTTCCTAGTGATACTACGGAATCCCCACATGATGGGGTCTTCAACTCCAAATTCCCTTATGGGGAAAAATAACTTTCTTATGTTTTAGAGCCATAAATATATATTTTTTGATTACACACCACCAGAGATAATCCTGATACAAAGAATTAGACTTAATATTTACAAAAATTAAGATTTCACTTTTGTAGTTCTGAACCTGCAATCACACTTCTAAAAATATATCACAGAAATGTACTGGAATATGTCATAAAAGATAAAATTAAATTATTAATTACATCATTGTTATGTTAAAAGGCTGGAAACAAATTAAATGAGCAATAGTAGTGACTGGGTAGGTAAATAATGTGGTAACATAGTACTATGCATCCACTAACCTAAAACATCGATATGAAACAATCACCAAGTAGAGAGAAAAGATTATACATTGTTTTTTCCAAAGATGGCTGCAGCAATATCTCCCACCTCATAATATGACCTTAGCATTCCTATCATCAAGAGTGAGGCCTACTGGAGATTACAAAACCATCAATTCAAGGAGACACATGCACCCCCATGTTTACTGCAGGAATATTTACAATGGCCAAGGATTAGAAACAACCCAGAAGCCCATCAACAGATGAACAGATGATTGAATAAAGAAGATATGGTATATATACAGAACAGAATACTATTCAGATATAAAAATGGTGAAATTCTATTTGCTTCAACAAGGTTAGACCTAGAAGACATTACGCTTAGTGAAATAAGTCAGGAGAAAAAGACAATTATTTCATTCATGTATTAGCACATAAAGAAATTAAATGAATGAATTAAATAACATAAAGATGAAATTAATAGACTATGAGATCAATTAGTGATTACCAGAAGAGTAGGGTGGTGGTGGGTAAACTGGGTAAAAAGGGATCAATTGTACAGTGAAGGAGGGAACTTGACTTTGAGTGGTGAACTGTATGTGGTATGTACACACACTGATTTATAATGATGCACACTGAAACTTACAAAATGGTATAATGTAATGTGACTTCAATAAGACATGGGAGTGAATGAGAAGATGCCAGATAATTCTAGCCCATTGCCTTTGTGTCTTTTGACCTTTTTAAAATAAAATTTCATTGACCCACCATTGGCTTATAATACTATATACTATATAATACTATAAAAATTAGGGCCTCCCTGGTGGCAGAGCGGTGAAGTGCTGCTCTGCGGACCTGTCAGCAGCAGCAATGCGAGTTTGACATCCCAGCCGGGGAGATTCCCACATGGCGCGACAGACCTCTCCTGCCTCTTCGGCTGCTCCCCTCAGCAGTGTATTTCAGTCGATCTGCCTGTTCTGCTCCCCAGTCTGTCTCTGGTGAACCCTCATGCCGTCCCATGCCTCTGGCCTTGTAACCCAGCTTGTATGCATAAATAAATAAATCTTAAAAAAAAAAGAAAGGAAAACAATACTTTATAAATTTCAGGAGTATAGCTTCACCCCTCAATGTGTGCATGTGCCTCGCCACACCCATTACCCAAGTTCTGGTGCCATCACACTATAGAATGGCTCCTTTTACCCTCCCTTCCCACCTCTCTTCCCCTTCCCCTCTGGAAACCACCATATTTTCACACAGTCTCTGAGATAGCTTTGTTGTATTTTGTTAGCGTGTTTGCTTTGGTTATTTATATTCCACAGATGAGCGAAACCATCTGGTATTTGTCTTTCTCTTTCTGACTTAGCATTCATCACCTCAGGTTCCATGTTGTTGCAAAAGCTAGATTTCATCTTTTTAAATAACTGAGTTTTTGGATTCAGAAAAGTCATTCCCGCTGTGCCTTTTTAACTTCTGAATCACAGAATTGCTGAGCAGAGTAAAATGGTCATCTCTCTATGACCCTAAATTTGGCATATTTTGTTGCACAGCAGTAGCATGTTTTATGTGTATAAAAATTTTCAGGAAGAATACACAATAAAGTCCTCAACCTTGATTTTTTTCTGGAGAGAGATGAGAGATATAGAGTGGGAAAGACTTAATTTTACTCTATGCTTATTCATACTAGTTCACATTTTCTTTTGCCATGCATGTGTGTCATTATATTTTTCATGTCTAAATATTTTTTAAAAACATGTGTTAGGAAGATGTGTGATGCCAGAGACAAAGAATTCTGCCAGCTCCCACCAACCACAGGACTACAAGAGTCCAGATCCCCACTAAACATGTATTAAAAAGTCCAAAAAGGGGCTTTTTAAAAATCAGATAACGCTTGCTGGTGGGGAGTGCTACGGTGACTTTGTGGGACAGTGGGGGAGGAAATCTCGCACTTACAAAATACTAGCACTCACAAAATACTAACAGCCATATAAATTCACAGCACTTTAACAAAATTTTAAAAACTCAGATAACATATTACCAACTTTAACAACTATAGTATTTCAATCTGACACAACCTTTATTGGTAGTATCTTTTCCATAATATTGTTATTATTTATTGTTTTGTTATGGACTGAGATCAGGAACCAGTAAGAGGAAGTGTGACTAGTTTTATGGAAAAATCATGAGACATGGCTTCCTTAGTTCATCCCATATTTACTGAGCAAACAATAAATTATTAACTAAAAAAAGAAACTTATCACCCTATACCCCAGTGCCCGGGATCTAAAATGACATTTTTTGAAGCATATATTGAGGTACTTGTTGCACCCAACTTTCACATCACATCTTCCAGAGAGAAGCCAGCCAGGGTCTTAGAGCCACTGTCTAGCTAACCAAGAGAGTAATGAGCCAGTTACTTGGAACCTGGGGTCTGAAAGTTGTCAGTCACTCTCCCCCAGCGGCTGCAGGAAAGGATGCATCCCTGGAATTCACAGGTGTCCTGAAATCTTGTTAATGGCAGAAAGAAACCCATTGTCAAACTGTACAGTTAATGGAGAAAAATGAGCTGTAACTAATCATTCAGAGGATTTATTCCAACAATACCCAGAAGTATGACTAGAAATAATAAAACCCAGCAATTTAAGTTCTTAACTATGTGCTACCACAACTTCCTTAAGCATTTTAAAGTTTCTCCATTTCTTTAAGTTTATAAAACCCTTTTAGGAGAATTTGTAGCATGAGACAACCAGTTCTCAATAAAAATCACTTAGCAATTAAGCAGCATATATGATACATAATTTTCTATTTCCATAATTTCTAAATAGGCACAGCATATGATTTACAAACATCCTCAGGGACAGATGGCCCTTTGTGGACATCATAAAAAACAGCTATGCAGCAACATGGATGGAATTAGAGGGGATCATACTCAGTGAAATAAGCAAGAAAGAAAGAGAAAAATATCGAATGGTTTCACTTATAACAGGACTATAGGGAAACCAAATAGAGAGAGACACTCAGCGGGGGAGGGGGGGGGAGGGGCGGATAAGGGCACAAAATGGAATAGAAAAGAATACAAGGGACCATGGAGATGGATCACGGGTGAATTGGTGGTGGGCTACCCAAGGGGAATACAAAATGTAAAAGACATAAATAACAATAAAAATTAAAAAAAATAAATTTATAATTAGGACCAAACAAACAAACAAAAAAAAAGAACAGCTAGTGTTCTGGATATGGAAAAAAATGGTGTTACTTTGCTGGAGCACAAGTCAGCGTCAGTACAAAGCAACGGGAAGCTGTGCAGGGGGAGGGTGGGGGGTGCGAAGTGGCAGTCACTGCTGTGGGCATCATTGGCTGCTCACTGAGTTGATCTTTAAAAGACTTCTTCATGTCATAAAGTTTGTGAAAAGCACTGAAAGAATTTTATAACAAAAGGAAAGTTGTTTGTTTATATTTTAATACCAGGAAAGTAATCTCCACATAAGGACAGGAGGCACCTGCAGAGGGCAAGGGGAAATACACATGCAAAGTTCCAGCAGGTGCTTTACAGCTCTGTTGCCCTAGGCTACAAGTCACCAGGCAGGAACCAACAGTACCTTGCAGAGTGATGTGAAAGTGGGGGCTGCAGAAACATTTGCTGAAGGATGGATGGATGGATGGACGGGAAGGATGGATAATTGGCAAGGATGCCCCAAATTTCTCCAGGCTTCCGCAGCCATAGACACAAACCCATCAATAACTGTCAAGTCCCCAAGCTGCCCCACTTTATCCTTCACCTTCTAGTGCCGGACTTCTTGCTTTCAGGACTCTCTTTGACCCCATCCTCTCGTGTGAATTGGCTGTTTTAATCCTCCTAGCTGCTACGTCTGCTCCCAGTCACAGTGCTCCCTGTGACCCCATCATCCACAAGCTGAGATTTCACACTTGTAGAAAATCACCTGACTTTTACTTTAACCAGCTTATAGGTCTTTCTTTCCATCTCGAGATGCTGTCACTCCTGGAAAGAAAAATTAGAAGAGGGGTACGAATTCCTCTGCAAACCAAGGTCACAGCCCCACGTAGTATGGACTTCTGACAACCTAGTTCAATGACATGAACTCCTGGTGTCCTGAAGCTCGGCTTAGGATACTCAAACAAATATTGTGGAAAGACCTCCCGCCCCCCGCTATTCTTCGTTCATCTTTCCTTTTTCAAAATTATCTCATCTTTCTCAAAAAGTCTCTGAGGACTAGTAGATGAGGTATACCCAGGTCCATTTCATTCAACAAATATATTCAGCACCTGCAGGTCCCATGTCAGGACCGGAGAATACAGACAGCTTCCTGCTAATGAGACACTTAAAACACAATCAGACAAGTTTCAGCTATCAGCTTTCAAATGGATACCAAAGGCCCGAGACTTATGTAGTACTGCAGGCCAGAATGCATATGCGGAAGCTAATCATAAAGACATATCAGGGAAATGACACCGAGGGGCAACTTATAAATGACTGTCATTTTATACGTGTGTGTGTATGTATATGTGTATGTATGTATGTATGTATGTATGTATGTATGTAAAGACCTATAAGCTGATTAAAGTAAAAGTCAGGTGATTTGTTGCAAGTGTGAAATATCAGCTTGTGGATGGTGGGGTTCTCACTGTATCTTCAAGAGGGCAAAAAGTGGGAGCAAGATCTCCTCTGATAAAGATGCTAATCCCATTCATAATCTCTACCTTCATACTAATTACCTCCCAAGGGCTCCATCTCCTAATAAGATAGCATTGGGTGTTTAGGATTTCAACATATGAATTAAGGGGACTGGTGTGACCAGTTTCCACAATGAGAGTGTGGAAGCTGCTGTCCAAGAATTCAACTCAATTCTGACACTACCTGAAGAGAGCGTAAGTTCCACAGGTTAAGGGCCCAGTCTCCCAAGACTGCCTTTCATTTCAGATACTGGCTGCAAGCCAGTTGCCTCCTGGACAGGTTGCCTCCTGGGCTTCTGACCAACCAACTGCAGGTGGGAAGCCCACACAATTCCCCTCTGAGACTTCAGGTACCTGTCACAGCCCAGATTAGTGTGTGTGTGTGTGTGTGTGTGTGTGTGTGTGTGTGTGTTTGTGTGTGTGTGTATTCATATATGACCCTGGGCTGGATCTGATGAGAGGGAGATGGGGGTGGAGGTGAGGGAGGTGGAAAAGGAGTAAGGGAGGGCACCAGCAGTCCCAAGAAGGAAATTCAACCTTGTCCTAACTCTTCTCTAAAGAGTGCTAATATATTAAAAAAGAAAGCTCTATAAGCAAGTTAAAGTAAAAGCATGGATTTGCTACAACTATGAAGTGGGAGGTTGGAAGGGAGATAGGGAAGGAGGAAGATACAGAGGAAGGGAGAGAGAAGGAGGTTTTTTTTAATTAGCATAACAATTCAGGAAATTGAAGTATAAATTTGGCCTGCAGCCAGCCCAAACCCAAGTATTGTATGAGTGTTAAATTTCTTGAATTTGAAAACTGAACTGCAAATATGCTCCAAGGAAAAATACACTGAAGCATTTTACGGCATGCTATCTTAAATGGTTCAAGAAAATAATATATATGCACACAGAGAGAATGATAAGACAAATATAACAAAATGGTGGTATACAGAGGTTCTTTATATTTTTCTTACAACTTTTCTGGTATGTTTCCCTTTTTATAAAAGTTGAAAATAGATAATTTACATGAAAGTTTTTGGTATATACTTGTAAGTACTATTAAAAAGAACTTTTCGGCCTCTCTGGTGGCCTAGGGGTTAAGGGTTAAGGCTCAGTGATATCACAGCAACAGCCCACTGTCTTTGATCCCTGAGTTCGATCCCTGGCCAGGAAGCTGACCCACATGGCGCAGCAGACCTCTCCTGTCTCGCCCACTGCTCCCCTCAGCAGTGTATTTCAGTAGATCTGCCTGTTCTGCTCTCTACTGTCTCTGGTGAATCTTCACACCTCCCGCACCTCTGGCCTATACCCCAGTTCTTCTACGTAGAAATAAAAAAAGAGAGGACACTATTCTTAAACTGAAAAAAAAAAATCAAAGGACATGTATAGATAAATAAATTTGTCAACCACGATATGAGGCGTTCTAACACATTAAGCTCCAGCTCTTGAGAAATGAGCTTGAGTGAAGTTAGAATCAGAGAAAAACTTGTTAGCATTAAACAGGGCTTGTTAAACCTGAATTAAGAGCAATAAAAATTTCCCACTGTTTCTGCATTCCTGAGGCTACATTTTATTAAAACGTTGACATTTTCATCATCAACATAATTTCCTCAAATCCTTTTTGGAATTAGGTGAGATATAAATAAACAAATGAGCAGAAGTACGATTCTCAGTGTCTTTCCCAACCAGATGCATTGCATTTGACCAGTTATTCCAGACACCTCGTAATCCTGGATTGTAAACAGCAACGCTTCAAATTACATCTACATGTTATATACTCATGTGAATCACCCTCCTTCCTCGTGGGAATATTAATATTTAGAACTCTATTTAATGAAACTGGGAGGCTAGAGAGTGTCTACACATGAGTCCATCATCAAATACAGGACCTTTAATCTCCCAGGAGAAATGATGCTGCTCCCCCTCCAAGAGACCAAGGGGGAGGATTCCCAGACCTTATTTAGGGGATTGTTAGCTTTGAATTCCAGGCCATCTCTATTCTGTTGTTATATTTCTGAATAAACCTGTCTGTTGTTGGAATAACTGCTGTGTTTGAGGTCAACATTCTAAACATCAAAACATCAGTCATTGTGCTTCTTCACATTTTATATGGAGAACTATGAGCAGATTGCCTTGGGAATTATTTCATATGGTTGAGAGAAGATACAAATATTTTTTGAATCACTGAACATCTAGATAAGTAGCAGTGACAGTGTAAGAAATCCACAGAGACAGACAGAAAAAAGATTTTGACTTGAAATTTGTGATTACGGTGTTTTACAATATGACTTCTTTCCATACTTTGTGCAAATTTCTATTCATTCCACTTTTGCTCGTGTTCTGTGGTCCATAAGAACAGTGGTTACTGTAAGAACGAAATGGATAATGACAGAGCAACAAAAAGATCTAGCCTGGAATTGACAAATGCCTTGCTTTTGATCAAGTTTTGGAGGAAAGGACTTCCAGACTCCTTTGGATTTGAATTAGTCCTTGCTCTAAAAGTATTGGTCACCTGTCACCATGATACCACATGACTCCTTGCCTGATCTGGGGCAAAAGAAACAAGTGATCATCAGCTCCAGGAGATGAACTGCAGCAGCTGACCACAGAGCTGTGCTCCCCACAGCAGGGGATGCAAACATCCCAGGCCAGCAGGCAGGAAGGTCTGTTTTTAATTCTCATGACACCACACTGAGGCTCAGCAATGGGCTGCACATTGGGAGAAGGTCACTGCTTGACATATAATTAGCAGGCGCAGCAACACACTGAGGAAGCAAGTGGAGATCCAAGGGCTGTTGCAGCCTTTCAAGAGCCAATTCAAACTCTACTCAGAACAATGCCATCCACATTTCATCTCCCTTCTTCATGCATGCCCCAACTTTAGTTGAATGTACAAGACCCTGGAAAGTTCTAAGTGAAAGTCAGTTACGCAAGTGCCTGCCACAAGATTTGTTTTGGGAGCATTTAATGAATGCTGGAATCTGGATTAGATAAGTTTTCATTTCGTTACTCCTTCTCCAACATGGTTCTCTGACAACTTAACTGGGGAAAAGAAATTATCCAGAAGGAGACAGCAGACTGGAGACTGTTCTGCTATTCACAATCTCCCATCTCTTTCCAACCTGTGCCAGAGTAATTCCAACTTCCAGTTATCTTCAAAGCTGGCTGTTGAAATCTCACTCCTGGTCTCCTGCTGTCGGATACACAGAAAGTCAGACAGCCTGCCTCCTTGCAACCAGTCATATTAAACGAGACACCCAGTATGTGCAAAACCAGCTTCCTGTTTGAATCAGCTGTTTCATGGCTTTAGACATATGGGTGAGGAACATTCTCTTAGTAAGTCAAGGCAAAGCAAAACTTCAAGTTCCCTCTTGCTTTCACTGTAATTATGTAATTATGATCATTATGCAGCTCTCTTGGTCGTATGCCTTGTCTCACTTTTAGAGTGTGTGAAGAGCGTGTCAACCCTCATTGGCAATCCTGTGTGAGACATCAGTGGGCAGTGTCTGACCTATTGGTTAATATGCTCCGAGAGTGTTAGACAAACCAATAGTAAGTGTGATCTGACCAGTATGGTTTGGGTGCAAAGACAAATCACACAATCTTCTGCACTCACACTAGTTTTTACTATAAAACACTATAATTCAGAATACAGTTATTTCTAAAAGGAATACAAGAGAAGTAAGAGAAAAGGGCAACAAAGGGAAGAAACTTCTTTGTTGTTCCTCAGGACTGCTGAGAATGCCCTTCTCGGGCCTCTCTTCCCCAAAAAGAAAAAGCAAGAGTAAAATAACATTGAGTTGAGATTCTCCTGAGATCTGTGCTCAGGCCAGGCTGCTGCATTTCCACAAGCCCAACAGCATTTTCTGCTGCCTCCTTCTTTAGGATAGTGCGTACAAATGACATTTTAATCCCCTATCTTTATAAGCATTTTGCACAATGTCTTCACCAAGTGTCTTAAAACATTATAAAATATTATTCATGAATATAAAAATAGAAAAGAAACTACTTAACCAGAAACTTTGATAGTCACCACCATGAAGTCAAATGATGTGTGTGGTATCCCACCGCATCTAAGATTATTGAAGGAGAAAGTGTTTTCCACCAAACCAAATTAAAAACACAATGATGGTCACATTGCAAAGTCCTTTTTCTTAAGGGATAGAAAATGATTGAATTTGATTTTCATAATAAGTGTGGATCACCCTTTGAAACAGTGAATCACAGTTTGCCTTTATTGAACTTAGTACGTGATAAAGAAATGTGGACTTGGAATTCTAAAAACACATAAAATTCATCCTCCTGGGTGCTTCCACATGCACCCTAGTCCCATTGCCAAATAAGAGAAAGGATCCAACAGAAGAGAATTTCAGCTCCACAGCTTCTGGAAAAAAGGTACAAGATCTCAGTTTGGGTCCCAACTTTGTACCAGAGAGGAACTGGGAAGAAACCCTTAGGTGTCTTTGGGTTCCTCAGTTTTATCATAACATGTAAATAAATAAAGTGGATATTGATGTCACAATCTTTTTAAAATAATGTATTCACACCCTTCCAAGTGTTTACTGAAACCCTTCCTACTAGACAGCTCACACCAGAATCTGGAGATACAAGAGGAATACAGGTCCTTTTTCCAAGAAATTTTGTCTTAGGACCAGACAGAAACACTCAAACGGGTCATTAAAAACTGTTACAAGTATCCTATGGGAGACCAAGGAGGTCTTGTCTAGATTGCAGTCCTGGGAGAACTTACCGGAAGAAGATAGGCTCTATTATAAGCCTTTAAAAATAGGTAAAGAAAGAGTGGAGAAGAGCAATCTGGATCTAACAATGACAATTTACAAAGGCACACAGGTCAGAGGGAATTGTGGCCCCTGGAGAAGAGAGATGAGGTCAGGAGACTTAGATGAGAGCAAGACCTAACAGGGGCAGCTGATGGCACACTGGAGGAGAGAGGGCTCTACTTGTATGGCAAAATTAATATAAATGTGTGTTGGGTGCCAGGGGCTAGGGATGATGAACAGGACCCCAACGTAGAAACTGCAGGACAGATCTGGGATCTTCTACAATGATAGAACAAAAGACAAGGGACCAAGGGTACCTAATGCATTTGCCACTGGTCTAGGCTAGAAGGAACTGAAGACCAAAAGGGCCTCTGGTAGTAAGTAGAAGACTCAATGAGGTACAAAAGGGGGCAGAATCAGACTGAGAGGGCAAGGCAGAGCAAGAGTTGAAGGCTTGGCTCCTTCGAGAGGGAAACCCCATGTGTATATCAGGTAAGCACACACCCAACCTGTCACTTTTCTGCATAGCTGCACCATGGAGTCACAGTCAACCTTTCCAACCTGACTCAGTATCCCTCCAGGCTCTCAGATCAGTGCCATATTTCCAGAGTTCACCCTGCTTCTTTGAGATGCTGGACTTCCAGAGAAGAGAGAGAAGCTGTATTTCACACGCTTTCTGAGAGCCCAGCTCCTGCCATTAGAAAGATTCTTGGTAATGTTGGTGAATGAAAAGCTAGAAAACTTCCATGTGATTGCATATCTTTTAATTTGGTGCTATGTAAATCATTTGCTCACTTTCCCTGCATCAGCAAACATATGGGATATTCTTAGTGCTGAAATCCACATGGAAGGTCCCTGGCCCTTGAGCATAAAGTCATTTTATGGAAACTTAGGGAAAAGCTTCAGGAAGATTCATGAGGCTGATGTGAAGGAGGGATGTTTGGTGGTACCTACTGAGCAGTGTAAAGATTGGGTAAATGAAATAAAAGGTCAAATATATGAAACTATGAAGAGAATCTAAGACCCAGCTGTGGATGTCACAGATGTGTATGAAATGCAAACATTTTAGAAATTCTAACTCATTATAATTGATCAACAGTCACTCTGAAACTTAGTGACTATGCTGAAGATCTTAAAATGTCCAGAGTGATGTTTTTATAAAAAGGAATTCTTACTTCCAGTCTCAAACTGTCATGGGCAGCTTTATTCACCAGCACATGTTAGGCCTGCGGCCAGATGAGGTTAATAAAATGTGACAAAATGAGTTTTTTTATGGACTAAATGACGATGATTAAATTTGTCTCAGAATCAAGATGTTTTTAAAAATCTCCACTGTGATTATAAATCATCAGTCACTATAATGACAGCAACGGGGGGATTATATAGCAAGCCCAGCATGCAGCATGTTCTGCTGAGCCCTCCCATGTGGTGAAGCAGCTACACAGAATGTTTTCAAAGAGCTTTACTGCGAGAAATGAGTGTGGGTTTTCAAATACTATTTATAACTACAAACTGGGGGATGCTAGTTTTTGTTTTCAGTAGTGAGATTTCAGTGTTAAACAAGAATAAATTTCATTAATTCAGAAAGCTCTAACATGAAACGTGAATTGAAAGATCAGCTTTTCTGTGCAGCAGAGTAAAAATGAGGTTGAAAGGGACTCTGTGTACCACTCAGTGGCAGGGGGTACAGGAGGGCGGGAGTTGGGTTGGGCATCTAAGCAGTGAGTTAAGGTTTTGTGGGACTTGAAGCTTCAATAACTTGGGGAACACATTTTAAGAAAAGGCATACGAGCTTCCAAATGTACAAGTTAGTAGGGAAGTGCATCTTAATTTAGCATGATAAACAACAATCGGTACATCTGTCTTAGAGTTAAATTATAATTAACTAATAATAACAGACTTTCCAAAACTGAGAAATGTCACAAACACTCAAAAGGCAAAAAGATATTTAATCCAACGTACTTTCTTAGATTTTTTTTTGCACTTCCCACAATTGGCTCTTATGTGACAATTATTTTACAGCAGCTCTTATTGTTTTAGAATAGCTCTTTATAGAAAGAGAAGAGAAAGTGTGATAGAAGGGAAGTTGGCTGAGCAGTTTTAGTCAATTTCTTATAAAATATTTTGCTTCTGTATATATTACCAAAATAGACGTGCATATATTGCAATGGGCTCCCAACAAGGGGACTGACACTAAAGCTTCATTAGCTTCAAATTCAACCCACCTCTGAGCCTGGCTCACGTCACTGCTCTACCACTAAACCTGGTGCTGGAAAAAAATCTAAATTTGTCTAACCAGTTTCCCATTTGTCCAATGAGGCTACTACTAATAATATGTGTTTCATGGGCTTGTAAGTTCTGAATGCATTAATTCACGGAAAGTGTTAGCACGTTAAGTTCAAAGTATTGGCTCTCATCCTGAAGTGAAAGGTATTACCTTGCAGAATGCCACATAACAAATTGTTTAGAAAAAATTTACATTGTCAACAATATAGTCATTAAGCAGACACAATTGTCATATATCAATGTAAAATGATTCTCTAAGGATGATAACAGCTTTACCCTAAATTACCTGATGGATGTGCATATACCAACAACAAAGGAAGGCATTAAATAAGTCTGGGGAAAACTAAACTACTTTCAAAAATTATATTTGAGCGATTTAACTTATGCAAATTCGACACCCTTTTCTCCCATCTCACTATGTTAGAAAGGGGGTGGGTAATATGTTCCACTCCAGTATCGTAAAGGGAAGAAGGACATTTCTTTCCTGATGTTAAGTATCCTAAATTGTGTACTATATTTCCCTTCCTAGGAAGCATACAAAGAATTCCATTCCCAGAAATCAAGATTTCTCCAGAAGCAAAGTAAACAAAATGGGAAACACATCTTAACAATGATTTCATTCATAAGAAATTTTTTTCATTGCTAATAAAATCAAGGAACAGTACAAAGCTTTTTCAGACTACACACATTCTTCACTCTGACTTGAAGATTTAGATGTTTAAGAAAATACACCTAGAAATAGTGCACAAAATAGCTAAGCGAGAAAGCCTAAGATATTTTAGAGCCAAATTTGACACAGAGGCCCATACAAAGATGAATATGTGATCTTTCAAAGTCATAAATTAATATGCTGGAAGATGCTTCGGACAGCAGGGAGCAGAATAAATTGAGAAGGAAGACATAGTTTCTGCCAGTAGCAAGCAGTGAGAATGCCAAAAAGGGGAGTGGAGAAAGCCTTTAAAAAACAAATAGAGACCATGGTGGCAGTAAACATGTGCTTGTAGCAAAGCAGATTATAGGTATTATTTTATTAGAGATTAGATTCTGAGACATCCTGAATCTGAATAGCTAAGGTTCTCTCATCGTTGCTAAAAATATGCCTCTCCCTTCTTAAACAAATGCATCATTACTCTCCACTCTGATTTCCGGTTTCTCAACACCAACTCACTTCTTGGTTACTGTATATACGAAAGGCATAGGACATGGTATTCACCTAAACTACCTAAAATGGACAGGGTGAAAAACAGCACTTGTGAGGACTCAGGTATGAGACAGAAAAATCCTGGCAGTTATCTTATTTTTCATGAAGAAACCAGAGCTGAGTCTCGCCAGGCAGACAGCTATGAGCTCACTAGTCTAAAATAATTACTCATTGAGACTTTCCCCAGGACAGAACTAATGGGTTTATGCAGGAAACTTAACTTGCATATTGATTTACAGAGTTTTTCTTTTTCTTTTAAATCAGTAATCAGTACCCTTTGCCTATACTTGGGTTGACCAAGTTCTCTGTGACATGAATCACAAACTGGGAGATTAATGAAAAATAATATTTGACCAAAGCAGATGTTTTGAATTCACATTCTTTATGTTTGATGATCTTGTTCCTGCTTCAGGAGATCATGAAAGCCTCAGACAACTAAAACTGACAGAAGAGTTTTAAGGGGTATGTACTGCATAGTTAAAACTCAAAGCTTAAGCACAAACTGAAGCAAACCCAACACAAATTGCTCTGCTTAGCCCAGAGCCCATTTGAGAAATGTTCTTTTTAGAACATGAGATGTCAACTGCGGAAACAGTAACTTCAAGTGTACTGGGTTCAAATGATTTCTGTGAGCACATGCAGGGCAGATTCTAACCCATGGATATACACTTTGCAGATGTCTACCCATGCCTAAAGAACATAAGTTAAGTATAGCAAATAATTCACCTAAAACTCAGCAAAACATGCTGTAAATTTAGTGGGTCCTTCCTATCCTCCTAAACTTTAAGTAAAAGATGATATACAGATTTGATGAGGTCCAGCACCCACTGGACTTTTAGACCCTTCAGATGGCTGTGTGGAATCTCTTCATTTATTGTTGAGGCTGTATTTTTAGTTTAGTTTAGTTTAGTTATTTTCAAATAAAGCACTTTAAGTTTTTATGAATATTGCCCCTCTCAATCCTGCTAGTAATGGCAGTGATGACAACAAAGCAAAAAAAAACTACACACACACACACACACACACACACACATACTCTTATCTTTTGAGAATATTCCACTGTGAAATCAAGATGCAGAGGATACAAAGGTAGGGAATGTGCTGACATAATACTCAAGCTAAACACACAAATAATATTTATTTCCACTAACTGGTGGATGCTAGATATACAGTTACCTGGGTCATTAAGAACTGAAATTAAAATGTTATATTGTTGATGACACTGGGAACTGACCATATTCCCCTACCCTCTGAAAAGACTCTAGGAAGAAGAATGGAGTGCCATTCAGACAGAAGGCCAAAACAGAATAGCCATGGCAGCCTTTGTGCTTTCTTCCAGCTAGTGGAATCTTTCCTTGGCTTAGACCCTGACAGGTAACCTTCTCTCCTCTATTCTTCTCTCTCCACCACCTTGACAAGGTGGTTCCTCCTCACTCTTCAGGCCTTGACTCAAATACAGGGATGCCTCGCTATCAGAAACTAGAACATTCCTTGGTAGGTTTGGAAGGTTAATTTTGGTGACTGGGAATGCTCATAAATTTTTCCATATAAATTAACAGTAAAAGCATTCCTACCCTCCCCCCCTAAACTAACCTACCAGATAGGAAGACTGTATACTTTTGGATAGTATGGACAACCTGTATCACATTCTCAGAAAGTCCTTTTCCAACAATCTTATATATGAGGTACTCTGCTCTAGAGAGCACACTGTCATCATCCTGCTTCACTTTCCCTTCAGCATATATCCTAAATCATCTTGGTGGCCACTCATTTATCATCTCTCTCCTCCAGTACAGCATAGGTTCCAAGGGGGAGGATCTATATCCATACCCCCGGGACATCAGACAGGTCCTTAGATTGTACAGATTGGGCACTTAGGACATTCTTACTTGGACTTTCTTACTACATTGAATTCAAATGGCACTAGGCCCTGGAGTCATCTAAAAGATTAACTGAGTTGGAAGATTCTCTCCAAGAGCCTCACATGATGGTTGGCTGGTGCTGTCTGCTGGTCTATGTGTTAGTTCTTCTCCCTAATCCTTGTTCCTGGGGACTGTTCAACATCCTCATGGCCTAAGGGACTCCCCCCGCCCCTGACCCCGTAAAGCAATTCAAGGGGCCACGGCAGAAACCACAATGCCTATGTATGACCTGACCTGAGAGGTGACACACTCTCACTCCCACCTATTGTACTGGTCCCATGATTCAGCGTGGGCAGAGACCACAGGTGTGAACACGGGGAGTGGAGGGTCACTGGGGACCATCATAGAGAGAGTCACCACACCACTGGCTAAAATTTACTATTTTAAAAAGCCAGCCTTTAAAGTGAAGCAAGCA